>JALPQI010004630.1:0-68811 GCA_025490895.1 Thaumatotibia leucotreta
TGTGATAAAAGTGGTTCAAATCATGAACCTAATGCAATAATGTAAGCTGATTATATGTATAAATATAATTAAACGGTTAAAGACACGTGTATTTAGTCACTACGCAGGACGTGTTTTGGAAAGCCTAGGTCGCCATTATCAAGCACTGAGCCCGTGTTCATGTCTCGCGACTCGCGAGCGCAGCGCGTACAATCGCTGATTATCATCATCATCACTACACAGTATAAAATAAAGTCACTTTTTCTGTCCCTATGTCCCTTTGTACGCTTAAATCTTTAAAACTACGCAACGGATTTTGATGAGATTTTCAATAGGTAGAGTAATTAAAGAGGAAGGTTTTTATGTAGGTATAGTACCCGTGCGCAGCCGGGGCGGGCCGCTAGTATGATTTAAAATAAAGCTTTTCCGTGTGACAGACTCCTAATTTCGGCAAATCTAAATCCACCAGGATTTAGAGAAAAAAAAGTGTATTTAGTTAGTACTTAGTATGAGTTAGTTTTACATATTCTGGTTTTCTCGAGCCCTCGACTCGCGTGTGACTTAATATATTGGAATACAGAATAATAATATGTTTGCAGACATCTTGATACTCGTTATTATGATTGACGCAAAAATAGCTTGAAACACGTGCTATTTTATTTGCCGTGAAAACCTCAAACAATAGGGTTTTGTGTCGACAGCAAGATACTTGATGACTTCTTCATATTGTAAGTTAAATTGCATAATTTTCTTAATCCATGTTTTATTATATTCAATAAAAATCGCCATTGCAACTCGCAGTGATAAATAAGAAATAGACGGCGTACCGAACTATTTGGTATTTTGGCTGTTGCAAAGTATTTGACGCTTATTGTCCTTAATACTGTAGTTTTTTGTCGCCGTACCGAAGTAAAGTTGTTTTAAATGGGCTTATTAGTGTATGAAAAGCATACAAAAATTAGTCCGTTCGCAAAAATACTCCTTGAGTGTTGAATGGAAGTCAGCGACCTTCGCAAAGCGTTAATCTTCGCTACATAAAGCAGATGAGAACAATTGCTCGTGACATTTGAAAGCCTTCGAGCGGATTATCCGTGAGTTATGTGCAAGCATTTCAGATTTTAGCAACGAAAACCTTTGATCAGTATTTTGTAAATATATTCTTAGCTTTACAGGGTTCGTGGTCTGCAGGCGACAGTAAAGTATTCGAAACGTCGGGATGAAGTTAAAGTTAATTAATATACGCGAGTTTATCCATTTTCACAGTTTTATTTCAGTATTTTTTTGTTATATATTTTTTTAATAGCTAGATAATTTAATGATTAATAATTTCAGTAAAACTGTTTGTCATCAGCTTATATCAAATGCTAGATTCAAGGGAGAACTGACTGAAAAATATTATTTCGAGAAAATTGGTTTCAATCGTGTTCTCCTGCTGAATATACTCTCCTGTTTGAAAAGTGAAAGCACTTGAAATTAGGTCTCTCCCATTATCTATGGGACGCATAAGTATGTAAATACTAAATCAATAATCGAGACGCTGCATGGGCAAGCGGATTGGCGATCACAGTAGTGTCGACTATAATGATGATACTGCTGCCCATCAACGATAAATGTATTGAAATCAGTCAGTCCCTTAGTAAATTTTTACGACACCCACGGGAAGAGTTGGGGTGGTGACTAATATATTCTTACCGCTGTCACCACGCGGCATAGGTACTTCAAAATATTGAATTCAAACCTCATGTGTGTGTAAGTGGATTGAAAATCCTATTGAGGGCCAAATTCATATGTATCGCTTTAATTAAAGAGTAACTTTTTAGTTGTTTCACAACCTGGGCATATGCCGGTACAAGCGAAAAGCATACATATGTGTTAGTTTTTAGTGAAACGTCCCACTTTGTCGTTTTACTAAACTCACTCACATATAAAGTACTTCCAATTACTGCCGCGGCCAACTCATAGTAAGTCTACGCTACGGGTGGCGTAAGACTGAAAGACTATGGCGTAAACGGGAAACTAACAAGGAAAATAATAGAAAAACCCTCTTTTACAATATCCTTGGATTAACTAAGTCGGAATCGGAAGAACAAGTTACTCAAAACAAAGAAAACCTAGTTTATTTAGAGGCCGTATCATAAGTACCTAGGAAATATATGGAAATAACAATAGCAAATGACAAGCCTGATTTTGATTTGTCACAAGCAGCCAAATATTTAAAAGTATAACAAAAGTTTTAATATTTTATTGTAGTGAAGGCACTTGCCTCGTCAGGGAATCGAACCGAGTCAAATGTGAAAAATTAAACTCTTTCTGTTTTTATGTTGCTAATCCAGAGCATGTACTTAAATAAATAATTCGTCTAAAGTGATATAGTATCACAAAAGAAAGGAACACAGTAAAATGACTAATATGATGAAAATTTCAAAAAATTCAAAAATGTTGTTTATATAATATTGCTGTTCATACCTCCAAAAATGGCCACTTGTCAAACAAAATACTCGCAATTAAATATAAGATGACTTTATACTAAGGTAAGGTAAGGTTTTTTTATTTACCAAGGTATTTTTTTACCATAATTGTCTATGAACATTTTTTAGAGTATTATCCCTTCATGTCCCGTCTTGTAACACCTGGTATACAGCTGTCATGTGATCTATAAACAATGGGAACTGACCTCACGATAACTAGTGTCATTGTTACGTTTTCGGATGCGCGCACGCCGCGGGCATACAAATATTATTGACCTCTTCTTTGTTTACACTTCCGACATGTATGGTCGCTTTATGAAAAACCTTCCACAGAATCATATGACTGAAACTAATTAAGGCCGAGGTACCGAGGATTTTTCGTGAATAATGTACATGATGGTACCTAAGGTGGAAGTATAGTTGAATTATCGAGAAGATGGAATTGCATTTGTAGTGGTGTTACTAAAGCAACACTTTTAAAGTAAACCTTGTGTCTTTACAATTAGGTTTACTATTGGTCGAATAATGCCAATACATGAGTCGATAAAACACACACAATACATTGTAAATACGCGATACCACTACATACTCGACACTCGTATGCAATTCCCATCTTCTCGATAATTCACCTACTATACTAGTACCCGACGCTGTACCAATACTCGTCATTATAGCTTGAGTTGCCATCGATAAGATGAAATCAACTAGGTCATTTAAACGTTGATTAATGTATGTACCTTTAATGCTTTATATCCCAACTTTGAATTGAATAGCTTATATCTAAATTATTTGCATAATTTTAAGACAGGCTGACGGTTATTAGGATTGAGTGTTAACATTTCTAATGTCCCAATAATATGTGACATTGAAACTTGTACTGAAGTGACGGCTATTGGGACTGCCAGCAAAAGCACCTGACGCTTACTCGTACAATGGAGTTGACTAAGAAAATTCGCAATTTTGAGAAATTTTGATATTGTCACCCTATAAAATAAATATACTATTTAACAAAACTAACAAACTCCTGTCTACTTTATGTAGATTCACATATGAGCAAAAACTCGTGATTCAAGTAAATATTCTCTGTTGACATGTTGCGCACTAATACTTCCACCTTTTTGATGAAGCGTAATTAAGTATTATAAAATGTGACTGTAACGTTTATTTTATTTTATTCAGTCACTCGTGCATTTTTCTCTCTATTAACCACCTATGAATTACTAATCACCTACTAACTATTTTTTGCGTCGCGTTAGTCTTTTAGTATAATTTTCATACCTGCCTTTTCAGATTTTTTAACAGATCGTGTAAATAAATATGTGTAAAGAAAAGGCTTCATCGATAACGGTTATCAGTTGCATTTATTTAATAATAAATAATTCAAACGTGGCCAACTTCAATTTTCTTGATTACCTCGGTCCATTTTACCGGCCTCATTGCAACATTTTCACATTACCATCGCTGTCCTTCCTCTACTACGGATTTACATCAATCAATTTATTGGAATATCACATTTCTTCCACTTTGAATACGTGTGTTTTTTTCATGAAGTGAGTATTGCAGATACAAGGTATTTTGAGTAAGTATAACGGCGAAATAAGTCACACAATAGTGTCAGGCACATTGCGCAAGTATTATGTTGTAGACAATTGCAAAAACGTGCTTGCGGTTAAAATGTTCAAGTTCAAGGATCAAATGAAAGACCATAAGAAAATAAACATGTTTTTCTAAATTACAGGAAAAAATCAGTTTGAAAACATTAGTAATTTGTTAAATTGTCAAGTGGCACAAAACATTGTGTTTTCTTGAATTACTTGATTGAATGTACCTATCTTATTTTACCTTTCCTATTAGCTACTATATTTAGGTACATAATACCTATTTTTAACATAATCCTTTGACGACACAAGAACATACCTACTTTTTAATAAGTAGGAATTACCCATAAAAGTGTATGCGAATTAGAACAATTGTTTATTTATGTGGTTGATTTTGTGTCTTGCCTCTTTTCAAGACTTGAACGATCGAACTTTTTATCGTGACCATGAAATACGACGAATTCTCTTTAAAACCTTATTATGTTTGCTTGCCACCATTGATGTACAAGTAGAAAGAAGGTATAGGTAGGTACATAACTTTTTCTTCTACCTAGCGTTATCCCGGCCTTTGCCAGGGTCCGCTTTCCTGCTACATTTCCTCCACTTTGCGCGATCCTGGGCATCTTCTACTGTAAGCCCATACACACTCATGTCAGCCTTCACGACATCTAGCCATGTAGGTAGGTACATAACTATTTTACGTAATACGAGTACCCTGGAAATGTTCAACTGAGTAATGAAGACGAAACCAACCAACATAACCAACTTTGGTGTTTGTATTGTCGGTCGATACCGAGTCAATACTAGCAAGATCAAGGCCAACCGCAAACCAATCATCATTAGATAGTTTATGATTATTGTAAACATAAATATATCAGAAAGTTCTAGAGCTAGAGGTTATTTTTAATTTATGAACTAGTCTTAGTTCGAGAGCAAGAGTAACTCAAACTGTACTGAATTCATAAATACCTACTTATTCGTTTTTCTAACATCTCATAAGTATTTATGTTATCCAAATAACGAAGCACACAGAACACACATTGTACTACCATGAGTTGGCGCCGTAAGACAACGCAATCGATAGCGTACTTTACTTCCTATCCATCGCGTTCATCCGGCATCGTGGTAGGACCTCGTGCAGGGTCCGCCCGGATAGCTACCACCGTCTTACCCGTTAACCTGCCGCTAAATAGTTAAGTAGTACTGTGTTCCGGTTTGGGGGTAAGATAGCCGGTGGAAACTACTGGCATAGATAGAGGCAATCCGTCTAAGTCCTCAGGGTAGGCAGCGCATAGGCGATTTTTTTGGTCACTATGTCCATGGGCCTCAGTACCTGCTTTCCATCAGGTGGGCTGAGAGCTCAGTTGTCTACCTACGTCACATTAAAAAAAATCCATGCACTAACGTGGAAGTGTGATGGATAGAATGTAAATTACGGCTACTAATTGTTTGTGATGCGAACTCTACCACAAGTTGATATTTACGCTCTGGGGGACTACAATGATTTCTTAATGCGATTCAGTTTAGGTTCTGCTTGTCAGTTTTTGACAGTTATTCTATGGAACTGACACATAGATGTTCAGATTAGGTCCTAAACTGAATCGCATTAGTAGATCGTGGTAGCACCCCAGGGTGCTTAGCCAAGTTGCCAATCGCTAACGCTTAATCGTTAATCGTAAACGAAAGGCAGCTAACTGTCTTTGTCGCACTAACATGAAAGAGTGACAGAGAGGGAAAACTACGATACGCTACTAAACGTTAGCGATTGGCAACTTAGCTAAGCATCCTGATCTGCCTGCATTGTACGCAACGGATATAATTAAATCTGCATATTTTACATACCTTAAAAACGTATAAAGTAAAAGAGCAAGCAAGGAACTAGTAACTACCTGGTTTCAAAAAATGTAATCAATAGTCTTCACGTGCAAACATTGATGTAATTCACAGTTTTTTTGGTGTCTGCGCCCGACGTAATATCAAATTATTGAACTTTTTGTAGCCATCCACAAAAACGGCAATAGATTATTTATACAATAGATGATATTGAAAGTGAATCGTTATCTGTAGTGATCGATCGATAGTTTGTGTTCTTGGACATAATATGTTACACGGAAGTTTGCAAAAGATAAATTTATAAGATAACTACTGTATTAGCACCAGTACATGATCAGAGACAAAAACTCCATTGTATTTATAATGTAGGTACGTAGATGTATGTAAATGATTTAGAAGGAAAACGCATTTAGTAAAATTACGAAGTGACTAAGTAAAAATATTATTAGTAGGTATGTACTGGGATTATCTATACCTAAGTCCCCAGGTTGTTATATTAAAACAGATATTTACTTTTAAGACTAAAATGAAATGAAATGCAGTATCGAAATGATTCTTCCTCGGTAGTTAAGAAGTAAATCTTGACGACTGTCATTTAAATTTTAAACATGGTACGAATTGAAAATGACTTATAAGTAGTCTATTAATTATAACCTACATATATGATAATACCTAATTAAGATGAGTACACTACCTAAGTGCTCATCTTATCTCTCTATCTGTCTCCACCGATCGGTTACTGCGACTTTTGAGACTTTTTTTGAAATACATCGATGTAAGTTATGCACTTAGTGTAATTAAGTTTCAGGAACTACAATGCAGTAACTCAATTTATAACTGCTGGACAGCCTATTAAAAAAAAGTCTCAATGAATAAGTAAATGAATAAAATAAATAAATCTTCGAACAAACACACTTAATGGTGTTTACTCTGCGAATATCACGTACCTATGTTTTAATTCAAAGAACTTGTACCTACATAACAAGGGCACACTTTTTGTCATAAAATGTACATAATACATATAATTATGTTTTTAAATTCTGAACTTTAATTAATGTCGTGTTGTGTTCACTTAAACTTGATTAGTATTACTTGCCAGCTATAGAAACTCTAACAATCCAACTATAACTATCCAACTTATTCGGTAATTTCGAATCGACTTTAGAATTCTGTCCGTATTTTAATAAGTAAAACTGAAGTCATACGATACGGGATCATATTTTTGGGCGCCTGTTCGTTTGTATTGACCCCTTTTCTCTAGAATAAGTGAAGTATTAAGTTATGATAAATATTACATATATCTAAGAAAGTAGCAAACTTCGGCTTCAACTCAATTTGAGGAATTTATTATTATCAATTTATTCATGTTGCATATTATATCAAAAAATCAAAACACATCTAATCCATGCGGAAAGGCATCCCGCTGAACTTAAAATATAACAGTTTTTCAAAATCTCTGTCTTATTAATACATTTATATTATAATAATACAATAAGAAAAGAAATAGAAAATGTGCGAGTCTCTACATTTTGACTCAGACGGTTTGACTCTATAACCTAAAAAGGATAGATTGATCTAAAAACATAAAGTTTGGCAAGAAGCAATATGCATTGCATCTAACTTGTGGACGCATAAAATTGTACTATTTTTTACGCATAATGTAACATTAGATAACCAAGAACTAAAAGCACTTAGTAATGTCAAACAAATCTATAACCTAAGTCTAATTATATGGCCTATTACCTTTACAAACAGTCTGTCCCTGAAACCGTGTCGGCCAATGCTCTTCCGCAACCTTTATAGGAGTACAGTTTTAGTGCTCGTTGTTTTCCTCGACATTTTCCCGATCGATCTGTTATCGATAAAGATACGCGAGACATTTTTCCTGATATGGACTGAAGTGGAAAATTCTTACGGTATTTTATAAGTAGAATAGCCACCTTACTCATATTTACGTCTAACTTAGTAAGCCGATAAGTAGGTATCGATTGTCTCCTTCGGTCTTATTGACATTAATAAGGCCTTTTTATTGTTATTGCAGGGGAGAATGCGTTTTGCATCGTCACCCCCGGGCTGGGGATGCCCATTTGGGGGGTGGTATGTGGGACTGGCTCCTCTCCTGACTTTCTCTGCTAGTCAGAGAGTGGAGAGGAAAATATCTACTAAAAACCCCTGCGGCTTCTCCCACACAGCCGTTAAGGCGACGTCATGGGACAGCATCCATTCGACCACAACGTCCTCCGGACATTTATAAGACCTAACCTAATCTAAAATAACTATGCCATTCTATGGCCAGTAGTAACAGATTTCGTAGTCTTCATAACGTCACCAGATGGTGTGTTTATTTGTTTGTCGTTGTTGCCGAAAGGTTCTAACAAGTACTTCATACCAGGTGCCCGTGAGGAAAGGGAAAAATTCTAACAGCATATTCCTGAGACTAAAAGAAGCAAAAAATGTTAAATGACTTTTGGTCCAATCTGCAAAAAAAAAATTTTTTTTGGTGTTTTGAATGCCTTACACAAAACAAGGATTTTATTAATGAAACTATAAAAAATGCACATTAAAGTTTTTTTTACATTTGCTAGGTAATCAAAGATTTTTTTGTTCATTTAATGTCTGTCAATTAAGTGTGACAAGACTAAGACAACATGGTGACAAAATCGGTCTAAAACGGTTTTAAGAAAAAATCTAATTTTCTAGACATATAGATTGAATCCAGAAAACTTCATATGACATTTTTAACTTCAAATTAGGTCAGAAATCCGCTGTTGATTTTTTTCCCTTTTCTCATGGGCACATTACACATAAACGCGTGACCGTGGTAAGCCACCAGGTTCCAATCGGTTGACGATATGGTCAGCATGATCCGTTTATCAGTAATCGGCGATCAAACACCGCGCGACCGCGGCGTCACGCCCCGTCGGCTGTCCTCGCCGATGCGATCATATTTTACCATTTATGTAACAATGTAAATAAACAGTGGATCAAGCTATTATTTACCACAGCTGTATTGACTGGATCAGAGCTTTTACTGCCTCTTTTTACATGTTAACCCTGGAATTTTGAGGATATGTCAATGCAGACCCTGTTTTACATTAGGTAGGTACGTGTTTTTGAACGGATTACCATTTATACCTAACTACCTACTTAAAAAAAACTCGTGATTAATGATTAACTTATTAATTAATGACTAATGAATCCTATAACTTTTGTTTTTCCCGAGTTATTAGTCCCCACATGGTATGTAGGTACGACCACGTCTTGTAATATAGGTACCGTCAAATGCGCCAACATTGCCACCACGGGAAAGTTTGCCCGTAACGCAATTTTTTTACAAATCGGTTTGTGGGGTAAATTTAATCAGACTTCTGGCAACTCCACTATTTTTAGTAGAAACTAGGTTATATGGGTGGCAACACGGCGCATCATATTTGCAGCTAACGTCAATCAGTAGCATGTTCCAACTCGTTGAGTGCAGTGCGTTATTTGGCGGGCAAATTCTTAGTGAAGTTTCAAGGTGAATTGTGCAAAATGGGGAAGACGCTGGTAGGTAAAACTCATGTCATGTAATAAAATAAGATGTGTGGATTGTTTCTCTGTTAATAAAGTTACTAAAAGCCTATTATTAACGGTGTTATTGTCTTAGAGAATGTTACCCAGCCATGTAGCAGCCGGTCATTGTAAACTTTGCCCATCACCAAAAACGTCCTAGGGTTGTCACCTCGTTGTAGGTATTTACCAGCCTTTGCGAATAAAAGAGGTTATTGTTTTATAAACGGATATTTACATCGTACTTTTGTTTTTATTCTTTTTACACTACGAGTATTATCAACAGACTTTTATTATCGCTAATGATAGCTTATGATCAAAGGATCACGGACCTATAAATCCCGGTCTTTTGATAGGCTTGCGCGGGGATACAGATCCAACACGTAGAGCCCCTTTGGAGAAATTTGCTGTGTTTTACACCTGCTGCAACCCATTCACGGGAACAAAAATAGATATCCGTGAACCGGTCCCAGCAGGCATATAGAGGCTATTGGAGATTATATGGAAAAGACTAGTGGGTTATGGTGATGAAGGTTGGATGGATGGTTGGTAGGAGGTACTGGAGGTAGTACTTACCTAAAATTATAGATAAGAATTATTATTATTACATTAATTAGGTACGTTTCTTTTAATATATGAACAAGAGTTGATGTTGATTTATTTGAAATTTAACATGTTAATAATTGTTAATTGATATCAAGAATCTTTTTATTGTTTTCAATTACTCATAGTACCCAAGTATTCTTTGTCTTATTTTATTTTTCATTTCATTTCATTTATTCATTGCAATCCATGGTATAACAGGTGTTACAATTAAATAGATCAACATGGACCCTGAATAGGGTATAGTAATTGTCTTAAGAACTAAGTGTCTTACATATTATATATACCTAGGACTAGGATTATTTTAGACAATCTTATGTTAATGTTTATTAGCTTAATATTTATTTTGATACAATTCATTAGAAGGATAAAATATAGAATATTAAATATTAGTATTACATTTTATGTCAAAGATAGTAATAATTAATTTATAACGTCAGTTTTGTTACATTATTAATAATTTAGGAGTTGCTAATTATTTAATTATAAACTATAATGGTTTCGCGTCATGTGTCATAAATTCTTGTAAGGAGTAAAATGATTTACTAAGTAGCCAAGACTTTAATTTGTTACGAAACATGTTAATATTTTCTGCATTTTTTATTGAGTCCGGGATTTTATTGTATATTGTTATGGATTGATAGTAGGGTCCATTTTTATATAAATTTAATTTGGGTGGAGGAAGAGCTAATTTATTTTTCCGGCGGGCGCTTTTAACATACTCGTAATCTGATATGCGCGTTCTTACAAATAATCCAGCTTCAAGTATATATATGCATGGTAAGGTAAGTAGCTCCAAATTTGTAAAATGGGGTAGACAGCTTTCTGGGTGTCGGATGTTTGCTAGTATGCGTACACATTTTTTTTGGGCTATAAACAAATCTTCAGCATTTGTGCTGTTTCCCCACAAGATGATTCCGTACCGCAACCACGCATATGCATATGCATAATATGCCGAGAGTGCACATTCGATGCTTGTGTTCCTTTTTAGAATACCCAAAGCAAATATGAATCGAGCAAGTTTATTATTTACTTCTCCTATATGACTTTTCCAATTTAAGTTAGTGTCTATGTTAACTCCTAATAATTTAAACGTGCTAACTTCATCGATACCGAGTTCGCTTGACGTTGCTGATAAGTCTAATTTTTCCTTTTGGAACGGATGAAATTGTATCAATTTAGTTTTGCTCATATTAAGTTCTAAATTATGCTCATTTAGCCATTTTACAATTTCCGATAAAGTTTCCTTAATATCGTTATCAAAGTTATGATTTTTCGGACATTTGAACAAAAGGGACACATCGTCTGCGAATAAGATGCAGGTATGTTTTGTTACTTTGGGTAAATCGTTTATGTAAACTAAAAATAAAATACACCCCATCACCGACCCCTGCGGTATTGAACAATTGTTTATAAGGGTGTTTGATTGGACGTTTGAGATTTCACCTGTGTTTTTGTCATGATATTGTATTCTAACACACTGCGCCCTGTTACCTTAACGCTTTACACAAATTAACTCAAAAGTGACAACCCTAACACTTTTGAAATCTCAGGTGCCGTTTGTATGGGAAAGGGAAAAAACTGCCAGGTAACATTGCCCACTTGATTTATTAAAAAAATTACACAGTTATCGCTGAGCTGTTTATAGGAAACGGTAGGATTGCCCGTAAGCTAGGTGTGATTCTTGTCTCAAAGCTATTTACGAGCTATATTTAAGTGCAAAATTGACGTGGGCAATGTTGGCCAAAAGTCCGGATAACTTTACCCGCCCTCAAAATCGCAAAGAATATAAATAAAATGATGATTTAAAAATTTTTAACGGACACAGACAACTGCACTTGATCACAATATACCTGTTAAGCCAAAAAAAGTAGTAGGCTTTCATAGTTTTTTTTTGAGAAATTCGTGTTTTTTTGAAAAAAGCGGGCAAAGATAGGGCATTTGACGGTAGATATATTATTTAATTTATTTTGTCACAATTGGCTACAATTGTTTCTTTCTTGTTTCAGCAATGTCGGCCGATGGGTCGACGACGGACATCAACGGACTGCTCAACGACACAGGTATGAAACGTTTAACAGTATCTTTTGTAAAATTAATCTATCCTACGAACAAAGAAAACATGAAGTCGCACGCCATACAAAATCGCCTTTCAAAAACGGTCCTGATATTTCATTCCCTCCCCCGTTAATACAACGCACCTCTCGAAATTCGATATTACCCTGTAGCCTGTAGAAAACTATTCAGCTATTTCTGGGCATTTTTGAGCGCGCGTTAGACGTCCATGTTATTATATTATTATGGTAGCAGAATCTATCTAAAAAAGCTAATAAAATTCACAAATATTCGCACTTGATGATTTTTGGATTTTATTGCCATCTAACGACTTATCGTGTAACTAAAATGACTAGCATACGAACTTGTGTTCATTCGTTTCATTCATTAGGAAGCAGTTCTGCAAAATTACACTAGGTGGCACTGTGCGTAGCTTATTCATTCTTACACTAGATGGCGCTAATCTCAATTAAGTCAAGTAATTCTTACCTGGTATCATAGATGGCGCTAGTGGTGTGGTAGTAACTTTTAAAACGGATTGTTTGCTGCCTGCGGTCTTAGTTATCGACAGTTAAACATAGGTAGCGCTACTAGTCACTAGTCTAGTTTTATTATGAAATCAGCTGATCGGACCTTCATCATTCGTTCGAAGTTTCCCTAAGTGATTGATTTGTTTTGTTTTATTATTATTTTATTTATTATTGTACAGCACATCAGGTAGAACATTTTTCAGTTTTAGAAAAGAGGAATATTAATAACGTCAAGTGGAGCGAATAGAGTTTGTTCGGTAAATTAAGGCATGTGACGCCTTCACTTTCTGCAAAAACTCCACGTAGAAAACGCGTTACTTGGGTACATTGGGTAATTAACACTTAGCTAATTAATGTTGGCACCAGAATTTTACGTGCAGCGATATTTATGTGCAAATACCTATTTATAATAGCAGTACCTAAACATTTTGTCAATATT
This sequence comes from Thaumatotibia leucotreta, assembly GCA_025490895.1. Taxonomy (NCBI): domain Eukaryota; kingdom Metazoa; phylum Arthropoda; class Insecta; order Lepidoptera; family Tortricidae; genus Thaumatotibia; species Thaumatotibia leucotreta. Next base: position 13,055 of record JALPQI010004630.1, read on the forward strand.
GCATTTTCATTTTCAAAGCTTTTCATTTCCCAAGTTCACCTATTTTTTTTTCATACGTATATAAAATGATTAATTGGGCATCGGTTCTACGTGCAATGTGCCCGACAAGTATTCAAGTATATACTAGTTACCATATATGCCGTTGTCACCATGCACCGTAGCTAGTCCACCGGCTTAGATGTATAATATAATATTGCCATGAGAATCAGTATATAAGTATCACGTCACGAGACGAAGCCCTATGATGACCTATTGACTACTATTGAATAACTATAGAGCGATTAAGTAACAGGATTATTGTCAGTTGAGACCGCAGCATGGATGACCTATTTTGATACCAGCACCTATAAGTCGATTATAGCACTCTTTACCTCTCTACTATTGTATTACGATCAGATTTGTGCTACACGACAAGTTTTAAGTAAAAATTAGCTCAGATGATATCATGAGCTTCATAAGAAATTTTCGCTTATGAATGGAAACGTAACCAATTTTTATTTGCAATTTATAAATCCCCAATTTCTTACATGAAGTATCAAAATGTTGTAATCATTTAAGTCTAATGTGTTTTATTAATTTCGAATCGTCATTCGTTAGACCTACATTTTTTAATAGAACTCGTTATACCTACCTAATGAATACAGTTTCGGTACGTACCATATCACGCCTTAGGTTACAGGGAACAATCTATGTGTCTGTGTTAATTGTGAACGTATCTCACGATCTCACACGTATTCTCAAATCTAGTCTATCCAGTATAAATTGATATCTGACTAAAAATAACTATTAAGGGTCTCAAGCCCACACTAATTTTGGCTATGTAAACGATGGAGTAACGATCATGATGTCATGGAGTTTCCAAGTCACGGCGTGACGCTAAAGTTATTTTACGTTTTTATTCATGTGTACCGTATCCGGTTTTTTATTCACAAAAGTTTGTTTTGAAGTGACGTCTGTAGATTTAGAGGAAACGAAACTTAACGTCTATTATGTTACGACAGAAGACATCTCGTGCGACATGTCTGGGCGTAGCAATGGCAAGGTTAGCCTGATTTTTAATGGCATAACGAAAAAAGTTCCTGATGGCGACACAAAATTATCGAATTGGTTAGATAAGTATGTAGGTACTTATTACTTAAGTGTAACATCGGGTGAACTTAATAAATAATATTATGTATTTAAAGCTTCTATGCAAAAAAACAGGCAGAAGAGAGAAAATCCAACATGACCTGATATTTCTTGTGAAAGGAATACCTAAGTGAAGTGCATTTTTTGTGCAACCACGAGTTTTCTTTCATTGCTAAGAAACTGCAGTGTTATTCACTAAGGAAACCGCCTTGCTGTCAGCGCTGTGTCAGTGCTGCGGCAGCGTCGAGCCTAAAAATGGTATTCACTAATGTACTTTAAACGACACTAGTGCTCGGCGACGAATGCGGCGTGAGCTGGAACTACATTGCGTCGAAAGTTTGACGTTTAATGTACGAACTTCGTATTCTCTAACGAAAAACAGCGACGAACTCGCCCACAACCTCGCTCACAGCCTCGATTCCTAATGTCAAATCAAACCACTAGGATTTTAGACAAGGCTGTCTCGACATCGAGCTCGTTGACGAACGCAGCGTCGAATGTGTCAATAAGAGAATAGCATAGCTGGTCGATAAAGTACCTACCTATCTTATGAAATTTCGAATATAATCATTTGATCCGGTCTATATCATACCCAATTACGTTTTGTATATGGATTCCACTTTAGATTATCACTGGATCTTCAATCACAGTCATTTTCAATTTTACATCGTCCTAAGGTTTAGCCCTAACTGTAATATTTAAACGCAGGTCGTTTCATTTTACTCTCTTGCGTCAGTAAGTATCTATAGGATATTTAACACAAGCGGCAGCTCACAAAACACGTATTTTCAACAATTAGTGCTAACCTGCCACGTGGAACAGCGGTAGTCTATTGTTCTGGAAATGCGTCAATAGCCGTTATGTTGCAATAATAATTTCAGGAATACAAAACATCCATTGGAGTTTAGTTAAGATGTGTACTCATACCTACAGCTTTATGGGAGGTCAAAATAAATCTCTCATGAAAAACGGATAGCTATCGATATAAATAAATAAATAAATATCTTGGGATATCTTACACAAATCGACCTAGTTCCACGGTAAGCTGAATTATTAAGGCTTGTGATGTGGATACCAGGCGACGATATATATAATAGATAGATACATATAGATACTTCAATACATATACAGCCAAAATTGTATTTATAAATAAATACACAAATAATGCCCTCGCCGGGATTCGAACCCGGAACCTCCAGCTTCGTAGGCAGGGTCACTACTAACTAGGCTACGGAGGCTGACATATAACTGCCTGATTATCGTACGAAATGAGTTTTTCCTGAAATATGGAGACGTTTTATGCACTTTAATTCAGTAAAACTTACGTAGGTACATTACATAATGTAAACGAGTAGACAACTGACATTTTTGAGCAAACTTATCATAGGAAAACACCTTGGGAAAACATCCAACTCCATGTCCGATTTTTTGTACAGTTCCCTACTACTGCCACACTGCCTTAAGGAAGGAATCTAATAAGTATTTGTCCTTAACTACATAATTATAGCCCTAAAAGCGAAACGAAAGTACCTTGTGTTCTTTTTGTACTCAATATCTACATTTTATGTATATTTCCTGTGCCCTATGTGTAGTAGTAAAAATAAAATCCAAAATATTCCCAAGAATGACTAACCCTTAAATAAATTTATTTACATCTCTGTTTAACCCGGCAACTCGCGTCAAGATAAACTATTTTAACAAATTGAAGGAACTATCGGCTTCCTGGATTTGAACAATAACTTGAAATTTCACTTCCTTTTCCTCCTATCAGGTCTAGTGAAGGAAGCATAGACATTTATTTACTAATTAGGTATGCGATGTATGTCTACTTGTATAAGTATTTCACTTAAGGGGACCTCAGTCTAAGAAGAAATCTATCACCAGTTCACCCGTGTCTTACATGTAGTCGAACATAAACTGTCTATAATATAAAAATCACTTCCTTTTTCTAGTGAAATTTATTATGTCAGTTATGTGGTTTAGAGGTTGACAATCGATCCTGTTTGATATTATCTGAAACATTTTTTGAATTGACAAGCGAAACTCTGTGACCTAGGTATTGCCTATTTATACGATATACATTTTATAATAGTGTCATAAAAATGGAAACATTTACGGAAATTGAGGAAAAGTTTTCCCTTAGTCACAACAGTAAATTATCCCAATGATTAATCCACGACGCAATGGTTGTTATCGTGTTAATTATTTGTCTGGGACTTAATTGTGCATCACGTGCATAAACATGTAAACAGTTTTACACTTTATTCCAACGGAATAAGGTGTAAATGTTTGTATATATTTATGGTCGTGTGTGGTAATTAAGAGCTGTCAGCATCCGTGAGAGTGTAACGTGATATATGTCATTGTAGATAATCATGTGTTGGTGGGTAAATTAGGAAGCACGGTGTGGATGCGTGCATTCATCTGAAGCCCCCTTAAGGATGCCAGCTCTGTTGAATTGTATAAAAAATCAAATTAAATTTTAGTCATAGGGTTTCAAAAAATGTACGAATTTAATCTACCGTTTCTCAGATAGGAACTATGATCCTAAAATAAAGAAGCTGATCATGGCTTTGTATAAAGCCTAACGTTTGTACCAAAAACTAGAACAATAATTATTTTTATACGTCTTTAATTAGAATTAGGTACCTATCTCATGTTAAATATCGCGTCTGAGGCTTTCAATCGTTAAATCCCAAAAGGACAAAAACTGGACAGCCTGCTTAGTACTTTATCTTTGTTTCTAAATCTAAAAAACCGTAGCTTTTATGTACCTACATACAAATTGGAACCATAGACCACTCAGGAACTATGTCAAAATGACGCTGTAAATCAAATGGTAAGAAATCTCTTACTACTTGTCATTTTGAGAAGGGCCCTAGTGTAAAATTCGTTGACTGTACTAGGGTGTGCTACCGGTTCCGAATTTGTATGGCCAGAACCGGGAAATCTCGGTTCCTGCCATACAAATTCTGAACCGGGAGCACACCCTAGACTGTACGGTATAATAACGTAGACCTAACTCTGCTTGGTAAAGTATTATGGTACATCAATGTAAAATTATGAGAACAGACTTACGTCAACGTTACGTTACATTTAAAACAACAATAAAGTTAATACATTTCCGTGACCTAAGCCAAAGTCAAATAAAATAGGACTGTTTCAGAACTACGTAGATAAACAATTGAAACCAGTAATTAACGTCAGTCAGGTCAGGTTAATGTCCTCCATACAATCAAAATAAATATTTAATCTACGCCTTAGGTTTATATTGGGTCAAGATGAGTGAAAAGTAGTAAAAGAGGCAATAGGCTTCATGCCTTTCAATGGGACATCCCTAAATAGCGAAAATAAAAATGGTATTTTCATAAAAAAAATCGAAAGCTCGGCAATGGTAAGGAATCAGAGTATTGACCAAGATTTTATCCCGTCTCTGATATTCATGGGAAAAGTTAATTAGTATATGACCATTTTGAGGACCCAAAATTACCGATTAGGGAAAAAGACAAGACACCTGACATTAACAATGTGATCTCAAAATAACCTAACGTTACCGATATTTGCAAAGTCAATGATACGGCTATAGGTGAAAAACTTAAGAAAGTCACCTGTTGTACGTGTGAGTGACGTATTCGAATATTTGAAATTAGTAACACAAACAAAACAAATGCCTATTCGAACACGTCACTCACACATACAACAGGTGACTTTATTAAGTTTTTGACCTATACTGGTCTAAGAACCATCAAATTCTCAGAGTAAAATGAAATAAACATATAGGATACCAATATCAATTAAGCTTTTATCTCATTGCGACAGTATTAATAAAATACGCAGCAGCGAATCCTGATTAAGATACATAATCAGTTATGTTCATTGTCTATTTGCTTCCTAGTGCGCAAAATGTGAACAAAGAACATCTTATATGTTGAATTAATTCTTATTGCTTTGTGACACGCTAAGGTAAACCATTTATTTTGTTTTGTGTATCGGTGGCAAACAAGCACAGAGCCTCCGATGATAATTATATAGCCTATAGACGCGGTATAGACTAAGGGATTGAAGTGTCGTTGACCTTTTACTTTTGGACGATTGATGATGGGCAGCAGCGTCATCATAGTAGTAGACACACTACTGCTATCGCCAACCCGCTTGCTCCTAAGCCTGGCGATTATGGAATTTACTCCTAATGCTGTTCATCCCGTATACATAGGTAATAGGAGAGGTCTTTGTCCAGCAGTGGACTAATATAGTCTGATGGTGCTAGACGTGGTACTTAGTTCTCTTTAATACAAGCATTCATCGTAAGTAGAAACGCATTTTGTTATTTTTTATATATATGTACCGTAAAATCACCCAACTATAGTCCAATACTGCAACTATGGTCCACAATTTCAGTTCCTAATAAGCATCAGTTCCAATCTTCTTTTTGGCTTTTTTCAATTTTCATGAATCATGAATGAGGAGTTTTTGCCTATGAATAGCACGATTAATATAACAATCACACCTAATGGAAGATATTCGATTAAGTTTTGGACCATTGTTGAGAGCATTAGGTGGTTTTACGGTCTAACTTTTAACCATAATTATGAACTGTAACAAAGGTAAGAGACCAAACGTAATTAAGGGGTCATGTCATGTCTAATATTTAAAATATTAAAGAGTACAGAGACTTACTTTTAGGTTAGGGCCTCTTTCACCGTTCCCAAGTAAAATATATTCTGTATGTTAGGTCTCCTTTTCATTTACATGCGAAAAGGACAGTGATAATTTTACGGATATATTTATCCAGGAATTATGATACAGGCCGTTATCAGTTTGACTTTGTATCCTATTTTAGCTTTTGATAATGTGAGATCAAACTACCAACCAAAACAAACCGTTAGTTTTGGATATAGGCCACACATGTTTTTTATAACACTAACATCTGTCAAGATACAAAGAATAACACTATTTAAATAAGCTGACCTAATTTGCGGGAGCCGTAAAAGAGACATAAATAGTCATAGTACTATTGGTAGGTATTTACATACATGGGCCCACCTCTAGCATTGGACTAATACACATCAATGCAACCATTTTGACTCTTCAGTTTGGCTCTATGATTGACTGGTAGAGAATACCTTAAGGCCTTAAGTCTTTAATACCTTAAGACTTAAGTAGGGTAAGGTGGGGCAAGATGAAAAGGTTTTTTTGACGGGGTAAGACAGAAAGTCGTCGTTAATACTGTGCCAGAAGGCCGATTTTTTGTCTTACCCCTTTTAAAAAACCCTTTTCATCTTACCCCACCTTACCTACACCAATTGCACTAATGCAATAAAGTTTATAATAAATAAATAAGTAAACAATATTATATGGCCAAAATTGCCTTTATGTCTTATAACAGGCATCACATCTACTTTGAAATGAATTAACTCGTTTTGAATAATAATGATTCGCTTATGGTAGTGCACATTACGTTCGCGTGCCTGCTATATGGCCACATTTATAAATCGAATTTTATGAGAGATGTGGCCGTATTGCAGGAAAATATGGTCACGTTTACCACACAATTCTATTTTGAGATGTGGCCGTATAGCAGGCGATGATTAGTATTTATTAGATAGTTTTTAAATCTTCAAGAAATCGCACGACGACGCCGCGCCTTATGCAAAATTCATCTACTTAATTCTAAAAAAATTTGTATTGTATCTCTACCTAAGTGCAATGATATTTTACATTCAGTATACATATAGGATCAAAGTACTGGGCCAGTGCAAAATAGGCACGTCTGATGTCGAGTTGCGGAAAAAATGGCCAGAATACACCAACAACATATTAGGATCAACGAAATGACAGTTTAAAAAGATGCATCATGTTGACATTGTTGACTTTTGCCGACGTCCTCAATACGGGTACTAGTAAAACCACTAGTTAACAGTATCTTACTCGGAAACGATCTTCTTAATAAGTGCAGCGATAAACACTCTGCAAGATGTGGTTTGACCTAAATGACTGGCGCCAGTGCGTTGCTACACCTGTACTGAACATGAGTTGAACACGTGAATAAACATCAACGACCATGTAACTTGTCTTCCATGCTTGTATGCGTCTCGCTTGTACCAAACCAATACGCATATGAACGAAATAGATTCACAAAAGAATGTATTCAATCAATTGCACTTATTAAAGCTATACCTATCACATTAACATTATGATTTGATTTAAAAGTATTAAACTTAAGTTTCGCTAGAGCCAGTTACAACACTATTGCAACCCTACCACGGGTCGAGAAAGTTTTATTTTGTTAGGATTTTTCCGTCAAGAAACTCGGTGAGACAATTATTTTTAAAACAAAATAATACATATTTTCACAACCTACCATACCATACCATGCTATCTAGATTCTAGGTTAGGTACCTAGTAGATATAACAATTTAATTGAGCTATCGCGTCACATCATCAGCCTCTCTCAGTCCACTGCTGGACGTAGGCCTCTCCTATTAACTATGCGTATCGACGCATTAGAAGGTAAATGCCCATAATCCCAACGTTGGGCATGCGGTTGGATCGCAGTAGTGTGTCCACTACGATGATGCTGCGCATCATCAATCTTCTATAATTGAATATAATTATATATTTGACACTTCAATCTCTTTGTTCACTCTTACGACATCCAAAGATTTAGGGTCGTGACTAATGTACTCTTACAGCCGCCACGACGCGGCGTATGAGCTATAAGAGATCTAATTGAGTTTAAGAAAAAATGTAAAAAGAAGAAAAATATTTTTCTCGGACACGGATGTTTAGCCGCGCGGAAACCTCGTGGTACAGCGCCGGTGTAAGGTTTCACCGTACCGTCTGTACCTAAGGTATCTAGAAGGTAACTAAGGGTTTTCCTACTGTTCACACTACAAGCTATAACTGGGTAATACGCGGATGGCTTTAACAAACTCATTTGCCTTAAAAGCAGGTGTGAATATTACAAATCTAACAATACCAACATCAAAGCGGATGATGATGATGTTTGTGATAACGTGTTATATTTATTATGTTGATTTTATGTCATTCATTAAATGGAGCATTCCATGAAAACATCTACTTTTTGTCGCTTACGTGTCGCTATGGTAGCTACCTTAATAAAAAAATAATTTTTCAAATCGGTCCACGCGTCTTCGAGTAATCGGGGAACATACATAAAAAAAAAAAAAAGATTTCGACGAATTGTAAACCTCCTCCTTTTTGAAGTCGGTTAAAAATATGCTAGCTGCTAGGAAACACTGCCAACTTTAAAGCCTTGATATATTATTATACTGTAACTCAGCTTACTAATTTCATTTTTCAAAAGTATTGAAAAGGCAGTGTCGCTTACGACACGTTTTCATGGAATGCTCCAAATACAGAATTCATCCGAAAGCAACCAGTAATGTAGAGGATTGTTATACAACCTCTACAGTATGCACTCTGTGCTGTGACCTATCCGTCAATTCCGTTAGCTCTAAATAATAGTTTTTCGATGTAGGTACGATCCGATCATGCGGGTGGTAGGCAGGCTAACTGTTTGATACCTATCAATCTAGATTTGAAATACGCGTTTTTTTCTACTCTTAAGGAACTACTTTCCTTAACGAATGACACAGGGTAATCAGAAAAAAACATGTCCGATAAAATGAGCTTGATGACACAAAACGAGGACATCCAAGCTAGTGCTCAATTTACTATCTCCATAAACAATTAACCTATGATGAAATACTTTCATCCCATTTCAACCATAATCACAATGTGTGGTTGTGGATTATTCCGTGCTGTTATCAAGGGTCAAGTGTGTTTGTCTGTTAATATTATCTCGCCCCCTGTAGCTGGTAATAAATGTTATCTTTAGCTTTCCGTAATACCCGTTGTTTGTGTTGCGTAACTGTTGCGATGATATTTGACACATTGACGTTTCAATTTCGATGTTGACGTGTTCTGTGTTGTTAATGACGTACTATTTTAGGACTTTTAGGGCAATAACATTACGTCCTATGCCAAAAGCGGGCCCGATCTGTTACGTACTCTAATAGCATTGCCGTCGAGGGAGGCGGTAACCCAGCTACTTTCTATCAAACGCATGCCTGACCCGAGAGCTATCCTTTAATTTTAACGAACTACGTGTACAAATGATTTCAATAAATAAATAGCGATATATAAATATTCGACGAACAAGCCCTTCAGTTTTTGCACTTCCGTGTGTTTCCGAGGAGGGATGGCTCACACCAAACGAAACATAGGTACCTACTGAGAGCGAACCGCAAACATGTAAAGTCGTAAATTCGAGCATCTGTCTCGCACTCTAATTAAGGCTAATTTGAGTAACAGTAGACGTTCCATGAGCTGCCGCGGCGTCATTAACGCGCATTTACTTTCTACCCGACTCGCTTGTGCCAGTACGCAAGTACAGAAAGAAAACGCACGTTATTAACGTAGCGGTAGCTCATGCTGGTAAGGCTACTTACAGGTCTTGCGAATTGCGATATTCGCTGTATAGGGCTTCTGATACTTTATCTACCTATACAATAGAAAGTAGTGTAAAAGTACTAAATTCGACGATGGATGGAACTAAATATGAGGAACCGTAAATGATCCAAATGGAGCCATATCATAAAACTGTGTAAAAATTAAAAAGCCTGTAACAGTATTTAGCAATATCTTATTTTGATTACATTCCAATAACATTGACGTTTGATAATAACTTATTGCCAAATTTGGGTCATCTCTGTAATCGAAGCATTGTTTTGCTATCAATGGTTCGACCACGCGCGTCATTGGCCTTTTCTCGACAAATATTTACCACCCGCTTATCGGCAAGGAATAAACCAACGTTAGTATCAATAGAAAATAGCCTATTAATAATCCTGATAAATATTGTTTATATTTTTAGCTCTGTGACAAATACAGTGTGTAAATCTAATACGGGCGATCAATTAAACCAGGCATGGGATTCATTAGTGTAAACATGGATTACAAGGTTTTTTTAAAGTTACTCTTAATTTAGACCCCGCAGAATTTTTTTAAGATTATCGGAGCAGCAGTGTAGGTACGAACATTTGTTATTGTTGATTTGGCAGTTATGTCATCTGCTTTTGAAATTAGCTGTCAACGAGTGCTTAACTCGCGTATGTTGCTTTACATTGCGCGCCGAATTATTTTGTATGGAAAATTTTGTTGCTCTGATTGTAAGTACCTAAAAGTTATTTGAATGTACTTATTATGTCGTAAACTAACACCCCTTAAGAGCTTCGCCCGTATTAGACTTACATCCTGTATATCTAAGATATTATTTCAAAATATCGAATCTTCGCTAACTGATCGACCCAGCTTCATTCGGAAATTTGCCAGCATTGTTTTCCTATAGAGATACAAGTTAACCAAGCTAAATTGTTTGCCACCGATAACCCCCAAATAAATAAATACAGATAATACTTACTTATGAATTTCTTGTCAAAAGTGAAAAACCTAATTGGAACTCCATATTAATCGGTAAATTTGTAATCATATGCATGAGTCATTCACAGTTTTAGTGACTATGATTATGCCTCTTTTAGAATAGTGAAGTAGGTAATGTTGTTATCTGTAGGTCAATGGCAGTTAAGCTACTGTGCTAATTATAGAAATAGCGCAGTTATCAATTATCAAAGCCTTGCTTCTGATAAACTAGAATAGGTAAATTTCGCGTTATACTTGTGACAGCCTGAAATACAAATATTAGTACCTATATATGCAAATACTACAATTTACGCTTAAATACAAATATCTTCCTAGAAAATATGTAGTAAAATAAAAACATAAGATGGAAGTACTAGTATCCGACGCTGTCCAATACTCGTCATTATAGCTTGAGTTAACATAGATAAGATGAAATCAACTATTAGGGCTGTGACTGTCCCAAAACTGCTGCTAACAGTTCTGGACAGCTATTGCCTATAATATCATGCAAATGCAGCTTACCATTTGTAGTTGGATTTGTTATTCATCCATAATTTATAACAATTGCATTCTGACTGCACTTTGGTGTAATAAATACATTTTACGTATTTTCAGAATCCTGAAATAAATATTGTCTGTTCTATCGTCTCAATGGAAATTGCTAAATTAATAAACAATAATATTTTGTTATGAAATATTAATGTTTGTTGATTACATATGACATTAATGACAAATGGGAACGTCATTTGTTGTTAAGTCGTACCTCACCTTCCACGACATTGTATTGCGATAAATCCGATGCACATTTTTATTGATTATTATTATTTTATTTCACAAAATATTAAATAAATTTATGATTAGAATCATAAATTTATTTAATATTCATCAACAATTTACCTTTTTTGTAAATTTGTTGTATTCAGTTTAATACGGGCTTTTCATATACATGTCTGGTTTCACATATTTTTATTTATCAAATTCAAATATTCAAAATTTATAAAGGATTTTCGACATATTTTGTCATGAAATTTCTGTATAAAAAGATAGGATTTTCCATAGAAAGGGCTTTTTGCTTTTTGGCTTCTGGTTCGTTCAATTTGATCTCGAAAGAGTAAAGACCCTGTCTCTTCAGTGGTGAAATATCTGGAGGGCGAAGCTCTGTCCAGATTATGTGTTGTATTTTAGAGTGTATTTGTTTTAATGAATTATTTTATTAGCTGGAAATTATGGTAAGCTAACCTGGTCCACAATACATAACACACACTATACACATGGGAATGGGTATTTATAACTTTAATTATAAAGTAACGTTAAAATCTATATTCTCTAACAAAGCCTAATAATATAATTCAATTCTGGGCTGTTGTTAGTTAATTCGTTTTGGTTATCTAAGGTTCTCTAATTCTCTAGTGTGGGGGGCGTCAAGCGATGCACTGTGTCAACTATTAAAGGTGTTCACTATAATATAAAAGTAACAATGATTCTGTCAAGTTGAGTCCACAGTAGTAGCCACAGACTGATCCAAAGAGTTTTGGACAGACTGTTTAAGGTCCATTTGCGAGGCGAAGCAGTGCATTGGGTCTTATAGAGCAGAAGGAACGCTCATCTTGGTTGTTCATTCAGAGAGAACGAATGTATCAATCATCATTTTTATTAACAAAAGTGCTTGCTTTTCAGTGCCTTAACCCTGGAGAACTTGAGTATTAGCTGTAGCTAGGCCTAGTTTGGGGTTATACTGCAATATAATGATACGCGTATGAATACTTGGTGCTTCTTTTCATCTTTTCCCTTTGTTTGCATTGCAGTTAGGTTCCGAAGCACTGTAAAGTTTAGCTAGGAGTAGTAAGGAAGCCCAATTGACGAAGGAAACTTCACACTGATTGGTTTAGCGTGCCTCTATTCCTCATCCAATATTGCTGGAATTGTTAATTTAGCTAGCAGACGTGTTAGAGTTAAAAGTACTAAATTTGTTAGAAGTTCCAGTCAATTGACAAAGGTCACTTAGATGGTCGGGGATTTTCCTCTCTGAGGAATTTTATTTTTATTGTTTCATTCTTCACTTCATATATTTTATGAACTGTATTATTTATCGTTCAACTAACCAATAAACTTAAATTTCAGTGCTTAAATATGTCAAAATTATCTATCTTAATATTCCCTCAAAATCAATAATAACAACGTCATGTTTTCCTTTCAATAAATAATCATTTCTCTTTATTATTGCATGTCCAAATATTTGTTTTGTGTCCAAAGATTTAGCTTGTTTCACATTAAAGAATCTCTGTTACTATACGGTTCACAACATGGGCGTCCTACCCTAGACTAGACGATCACTGGCCAATTTATAATTAAGACAAATTTATAATTTACCATCAAGTTCAATTTATAATTAAGTTTTCCAATTCATCATTAAGCTCCCAATGTAAAATACAAATTTTATGTTAATAAAAATATTATTCATTTAATCGTTTTATTTAAAAAAATTAAGAGGGGTTGTTTACAGGGCATTTTAACAATGATTAATGGATGTACCTACCTTTAATGCTTCATATCCCAACTTTGAAATAATTAGCTTATATCTAAATAATTTGCATAATTTTAAGACAGGCTGACGTTTATTAGGATAGAGTGTTAATATTTCCAATGTCCCAATATGCGACATTGAGACTTGTACTGAAGTGACGGCTATTGGGACTGTCAGCAAGAGCATCTGACGCTTACTCATACGCATCGCAGTTGACTAAGATAATTTGTAATTTTGAGAAATTTTGATATTGTTACCCTATAAAATAAATACTATTTGACAAAACTAACAAACTCCTCTCCAAAAAAACATCATAAATAATTTATGTAGATTTATATACCTATGAGCAAAATATCGTGATTCAAATAAATATTATCTGTTGACATGTTGCGCACTAGTACTTCCACCTTACCTTACCTACGTACGTACCTGCTTAGAATTGTGTAGGTAAATTGGCCGCTCGCCGAAAAATTCCTTGTCATTTAGATACCCATACCCTTATAAATAAAGGTCTCCTAACTTAGCCAGTCACTATGTATTGTTTGACCCTTTCGGTCTTATAGGCATATTGATAAGACCGAAAGGGACAAACAATACTTAGAGGCTTAAAAAAGGAATCCAATTCGTTTATACTTTACAATTTAGCCTTAGTTATCAATTATCGTGCCTACATTCATTATATTTAGTTTTTAATTATGTTTTGTGTTTACTGCACGCATTTCATTGTCATTTACTCACTTGCGCTTTTTTTATTTCAGAATCAGATCTCACCGGCCTATCGCATGTTGGTAAGTACCCATTCATAATTTAAGGTCATACCACGTCCATGTTACCCCAAGAATTATTAAAAAAAAATTTACGGAACCACACGAAATTACAAATAGGTATACAAATTACAAATGCTAATGCTAACGATAAAATTTAATGAAACCAGGGTCGCTAGCATATCTCGTGTTTGACAGAAACTCGCAGCTACACGTCTCTTTTTAACGAATACAATCGAAACGAGACGGGTAGCTGTGAGTTTGTTAGCCGCTGGTACATACTAGTAGTACATTACGGTACAAGTGCGATAAAAAAAATCCTTTTGGCACGTTATAACGTTTTTAAGTAGATACAGATGGCACTCCGAAGTTTCGACCTGACAAATGAACTACTTCTCGCACTAACGGCGTTATCTCGGAACGTTTGGTGGTGCAAGGAAAAGTCGAGGATAAAAGATCTCGTGGGCGCTCCCCAACACGATGGACGGACCTCATTAAGTCCATCACAGAAAATACCATCAACAACTGCTCACACTCCACCAAAACTAGAGCCACATGGCGACGGATCACGAGAGCTGCTGTGGCGCAAAAATCGACCTTGACATGACCACGACCACTCTGTCAAGAGTGCACGACTAAGAAGAAGAGTTATCTGGGAGCCTATTTAAACTAGAAAAAATTCGAACACTGACAGCGACAACTATTTTTAACCGACTTCAAAAAAAGGAGGAGGTTCTCAATTCGACTGAATTTTATTAGTTGTATGTAATACCCGATGTTTCCGAGAATCGTGAACCGATTTAATAGAAAAATGTGAACGTACGTGTATAACCCCGAGATGGTCCCTTTGGTGCCAAGTTGCGGTCTGATGATGGGATCTTGGATAAATCGAGGGATCTCTTCAAATGTTATAGGTACATACATGGCGCTTTTGGTAATTTTCATTCATTTACAAGAATTTGCATTCAGAAAGTAGGATTTCAGGAAACCAATGATGGAAATAAATAGGGGATCTTGGAGAAATCGGTAGAAGTCAGTTTTTTTTTTATTTTTAATTTGGTGTTTATCGATGATAAGAAGATAGAGCTTTGAAATATTTCGTATGCATAAAACGCTATAAAATGAACAGTTCTATTAACGTAATCTTTCACCTTGAATATGACAATCCACTCCAACGGACCGGCTATTATTGGCAATAGGTCACGTAACATTGTGTAATATCTTTCGTTTTGAGTAGAGATGCCAAGACTCTCCGTATCCGAATATTTTTGTACATACATGACCGAACTTTTTTGTTACATCGTGCTTGCAGCAAAAAATCAAATTTTAATTACCTATGTCGTTTATTTTGATCAATCATTCCGTTTGTAATTATTTTATCCATATTTATTTAAGTACCTACTAATTCTTTCAAACGTTTTTAGGATTTATTATAAGTACCTACTGAATTGTTGTTTTCATTGTTTTTGTATTTTCATTGAATTTATTATACAACTTTACATTGACTTGACGACACGTTATGGGCTATAATGCAGAAATATTATTTTGTATATGTCAATGTTTATATTTGGATCATAAAAATAAGCGTACTTGTAGGAATATAATTAATCAAAGACTTCGCAGTTGTGAGCAAGTTCATCATTTGTTTTCTACAAGATTAAAATTCGCAACAACTCTAGTTTTCAATATGTGCGTGAAATAGCAACACCAAGGCTCACAATGGGTCGAAGGTCTAATTTAATGAAGAAATCTCAAAATAGTCGCAGCTAACTAAAATTAGTCGTATTGAAACACCTGAACAACAGAAAATGACAAATGGAATTCAGTTTCAATATTGTATAAGAAAACCTGGCCATATGCAAGACACATATATATTATTTGCCAAGTTTCATGTCTCTATCAATGGGAAATACTCTGTGGGTTTTATTTCCCATTGTGGATGTTAAGAAAATTATGTTTCAATTCAACAGTCATAGGTATATTTTGATCACGTTTGATTTTTCAGTTTTAAGGATTAGCAGACTCCTGTGTTCTATATTAATACAATGGTTTGATATTCAGTCAGTTAATTGGCTATACATATCGTGATCGGTATTCGCGGCGGCTCAAGAATGCCTATTAGGCTATTACTGGCCGAATCGAACTAAAAATAAAATTTCTATAAGTATTTCGATCAACTCGATTCGTTGCTACGATAGCAACAGGGTTGGATTCTAGATAAGTGTTCTTTTCTTCCTGTTTTTTAATATAAGTAATTATAATATCAGACTGTTTGTATACTAAACCACTTTATTCTTGCTTGACCAACGATTCTTCGTTATCTTAGAAAATGTAACTATTATAGTTTTTATTTTATAATCCAGTACTGAATGTTGACTATCAACATAACGCGAAATGTCACATGTTTAAGTGTAAACAAAATATAACGTTCAATGTGACTAATACCCGTCTCAAAACAACTGCCTAATAATAGAAAGACACTGAAAATACTGCCCATTATTTATTTTACAGTTCAGGTACTATAAACTTAGGTACCTATACCTAAGTACCTAAGTTTATTAGCCAAAACAACCCAAGCTATTTTTTGTTCGACCATTTACAATACTTATAACTACCAAAAAATTACCAGGAAAACAACCTTAATTGGATGCATTTTACTTTACGTAGGTACAGTCGAGGGCATTAATATATAGACACATTTGTAAGGGATCAGTATGGAGAAGTGTACATATATTTATGCCATTGACTGTACCATGATGTCGTCAGTTTTATTTCAATTCCACGTAGGTATTCGGTTATTTTATTGTCCACATCATGCATCAGTCGTTTTACGATATCCAACCGTTGGCATTTCCGGTACGTCGATAATAAAATAATAAAGAATCGTTAAACGTCTGGTTGATGTAACTAAAGACCGAAGAGCTGGCGACTTCCTCGCACAACGCATCAGTATTGCGATACAGCGAGGAAATGCCGCCAGCATCCTCGGTACAATAATGCCACAAGGGCCAATCTTAGATATAGGTTAGGTTAAGTAGATTAGTTAGATTTAATCTATGTACATAAATTGTAGTTTTGAAAATAAATATATTAATCTATAAAGAATACAAAAAATAAGGATTACAGTTAGTTTTATTGCAATCCAATACCATTTAAAGAACATGTTTAATGCTCTAAGGAAGTGTAGGTACCTATATGCTTAAAAATAAAACAAGATTTTGTAAAACAGAAACAAATAAAGGAAATAATATACATAGGTATACTTACTTACATGGGCTCAGTTAAGGATAAACTGAATGTCGTGTCGTACTCGTATCAGACTATCAAGGAGAACGCAAAGGACACACAGTCACACATACATGGAAAATGCTCCACTGACAAGAGCCAAGATTTTAAAGTGATGATGACTACATAAACTCTAGAATCTAGATAACTAAGCCGATACTTAAGGTGAACAACTGACATTATAGATTTATAAATACCTAAGTCACAAAAATACACAATATGTGACAACTATATGAAATTAAGCTTCGTGAAATAAATGGGAAACAACTATTTATTAGCTCTAAAGTCTTGTCTCTATAGGCTTTATTGTTTAGTTAGGATCATTCAAATACGTAATTCCAAAACTGAATATAGGTATTATGGAATATATTCGATATTTAGGGAAAATGGACCGAGTATTTCTAAAACATTTTACAGTTACTAGAACAAGAGAAGAGAAAAATATTCATAATTCGTTGCACACTTTTTCCGTATTTGGCGAATGCGCTTCAACGGAAATTATGTTAGAAATATATGGAACTTCTGCTTTTAGAGAAACAAGAGATTTGCATCATTATGTTCATCGTATTGAGCGCTAGTTTATGGAAAATATTGAGAGTACAGAATAAATGTGACCCTATTGCGACGCATGCAATTCAATTGAGGCTCATGATAGCAATTGGTGTCACTCTGTCTTGGACCATACGCACAAGATCTGCGGTTAGTTGTTCGCAGAAATACCTGATTTGTAAAATATGAAATAATCATACAGTCAAGTGCAAAAATAAGTATCGAAAGAATCCGCTCATCAATATGTTACGACGTTCTTATTACACGGAATTAGATAAGAGTGCACTGGGACATATTTTTGAACATTTTTGTGTACACCTTATTTTGTCTTTGACTGTTAAAAAGACAAAGATTAAAAGAAAAACGAAAAATATTATGGAGATCAAATCTGTACATTTTGCGTAACACAAATAGCCGTTGGTAGTAAGTCTTTTCGGAACGGTAGACGAAAAGTCGAAAGAAAATTTACGGTACCTACCTAACATTTTAGATAAAAGAGAATAATGTACAGGCTTAGTTTAGCAGTGGATAATTTGTGTTTCTTATTTTGAAGGGATCCGATCCAAATGATAAATTTACTAGCATATTATCTAGTTTATCTACGCAGTAAGCATTGAGCATAAACATACTTAACAAAACAAACATATTATGGGGGATTATCTCGTTAACCATCGAAAGATTTGTGATGTTATGTATGGTTTAGGTACATATCACTACAATGATGTACATAATGTATACCATTGATAGATCAATTACTTCTAGTTAATATAGATGGCGTTAGACGTCACTTTACATTTTATGCTATTATGTACATAGAAATTACAAATTCAAAATAAAATAAAACTCAGAAAAAATATAAGTAATAAAACCATCTCAAAGGTAACCCTTGAACGGACAAGACCCAAAAACATCCTGAGTTCAAGCCTCAACGCTATTATATGAAAAAATCTGTACCAAAAAAAGTACAAAAAGATAGTGCTATAGGATGGTCGTTTTTGAGACCGGTGCCCTATAAAGGGAGTAACGTTAGGTAAGCACTTCTCTACACACTTATAGGTAGACAATTACCAATAACATAGGTATAATGGTGAATCTAGTATCTCACTACAATTATGAAATTAATTATGGTTAACATTCAATTTACATTAATAGTACATACATACATACATATATTATTTATTATCGCATAATATTTAAATGAATTTAATGGACATGGCACATTTTCGATCACGTTTTTAAACGTGGTTTAAAATAATACATTAAACAAAAAATAACTGCAGTAAATTATCGATAGTCAAATAAATATCCTTTCACATTAATTCGTGCTTCCTTTATCTCCAATTTGGCAGGCTGCCAAAATTACCTTCGTCAATATCACTTACTGCGTAAGAACTTCATGATGTCTTCAACAATCGGGTTTGTTTGATTCCCGAGTTCATGAGAGTTGAGGCAGAGTCAGTAATATTTGAGATGGCAATGATCCAAGACGGCCATATAAGACGGCCAAGTAAAACGTCATATGCAAACAAAGAAAATAAAAACTTTTGCTGCAGAAACTGGTGGAACATCACATGATCACAGTATGAGCAAAAGTTTGTGAATCTCTAAAATTCAGGCTATAGTCTAGTAAGTAGTAGTAGCTTTAAAGGCTGAAGAAGTAGATTTCGTTTGGTATGCTTAATGTATTTTGTGTATGGGTAATATCTAATATGGGTTATGCATATTATTCATGTTACGAATGGCATACTAAAATTCATTCGAAATCAGATCCTGCTGCGCTGGCGCCACGTCACTGTACTTACGATTAGTGATAACATCTAAGGCCATAGGTCTAAAGGTAAAAGCAAGGATGCTCTAGCTTCTAACGTCTAGACCTTCGAAGATGGACTGGTAGAGAAGGATATGAATGTAGAACTGTGTAAAAGTTTAAACTCCATTTCTTTGCTAAAATTTTACGCTATTTCTGAATGACGTGTCTCTAGTTTATTTGAATAATCTAACACAAAACATATCCCCATTATGTGGCTGTCGTTCGTTGATTACCCACGCTTATTACACCCGACAAATTGCTTTTCTTTACATGCATTTATGTGCATAATTTAGTTTACATCGTCTGTGCAATGGAAGTAATTTCTTGCTGAATAAAAGACAAATACGTAAGAGAGACGTAATTCTTAATCATTGTTTTGCATGGTGTAAAATTAGTGCTATCTCATCTGTAACAATGTTTTTGACCTTCATCTTTATTACATTGCTATTTACTGTTAAATCTGAAAAACTAGCCCCAAATGGAGTGCAGTGTAAAGTATACTATAGAATAGGTGAAAAAATTAAAAAAATCACCTGTTGTATGTGTGAGTGACGTGTTCAAATAGGAGTTTGTTTTGTTTGTGTTATTGAAACTTAGTAATAACTGGATTCTTAGCCAAGTTGCCAATCGCTAGCGCTTAGGGTGAAGACACATTTATCAGCATGCGTACGCATTTTGTCTATAGAAAATGTCAGTTTAGTATGGGCCTGCGTCCGGCTTTCCGCACGCGTACGCATGCTTACACGTTTCATACTAAACAGCCAATTTTATTAGACAAAATGCGTACGCATGCTGATAAAAGTGTCTTCACCCTTAGAAGCGTATCGTAGTTTTCCCTCTCTGTCACTCTTTCATATTAGTGCGACAAAGACAGTAAGCTGCCTTTCGTTTACGATTGACGATTATTTAAGCGTTAGCGATTGGCAACTTGTCTAAGCACCCTGTTACTGACGAAATTTGTTTTAAGTAGTGAGTCTTTTAATTTTTTGCTCTTCAAGTGAGTTCTCATGATTTTCTTCTGTAATCTTATCAAGTCAACGGATTTGTAGAATCATGGACATTCTCAGTCCTTATTATTCGTTCATCACTGTCTGTATATAATAAACAAGCTCTGTGACAGTCACGTGGCTGCACATGCTTAGCTGCAAGTGAGACATAGGGTGTGTTATTAACTAGAATGCTGAGGTCAATTAGACTGTTGGTCTGTGTATTAGACCGTTCAGTGACTGTGTTTCTTACATGCGTTTTACTTTTAACTATATAAATAACCCTCAAATTTGACATCATCGATATTACTACTATATGTATAGCCCTTTAAAAACGGAACCTAATCTAATCTATGTATTTTTCTATCGATGTTTAATAAATGTTTTGATGAAGTAACTATCGCTTTTATCTATTCTACGTCAGTCAGTTTCTCCGAAGTAAGAGAAAAATACATGTCGAAAATACAATCTGCTCATCGATAGCATCATAAAAACAATACTGATAATTTAACTGAAGACAACTAACCTATACCAACATGCATATTATGTGACCAAATGTCTATCAAAACGATGATAATATCCATATATCCAACCTTACTTGGCATGATGCGGCCAGCTTCGACAAATTAAACTTCCTTGTTAAAACTCATTTGTTTCACAATAATTAAAAATCCGTTCTTGGAACAACTGCGCAGTTTAGTCTATTTTCGCGGCGACTGGCAGACGTTCTCCAGAGACTATTAAGGCGAACAATTAAAATCGGTTTGATTATTTTTGCAAGACAGAAAAAGAGTTGCACGGACTTTGGCCGAAGGAAGCATTCAGCGAGTACGATTTCAGCTGAGTTTCAATTGAATCCAATATATTTTCGAGCTAATGTCAATACTCCAATAATACATTTTAGAATTGAGTGAGCTACTTTGATAATTTTTCATATTTTGCTAAAACAAAAAATAAAACATTGTATTTCCGTGAGACGTGTTGTAAAGCTTCACACTAACGCCTGAAGTGATAACCACGACCACTGTTAGTTGCAATAGTGTTACCGACAAAGAAGAAGAAGAATTGTGTTTTTAGTCATAATGAAAATAAGTCGATATAAACACGCCATGGAAATATGATCAGAAAGTAGCAGATAAATAATCAAATAATAGAAATAAAATAATATACTTACCTAGGTAATAAATAGGGTTATATTATAATTTTCAAGGTTGCTGTGAAACCTCATAAGGCATTTGCTGCAATCTCTTGTTGCAAAGGCGATTGAAACCACTTTTCGTCAGATTCGACGCCGGCGTGCCCGTGCGGTTTCTGAGATATTGTTGCACAAATGTAAAATTGGTACTGTATTTTATAGCAAATTATTCCACAGAAAACCTTTATTCCACAAACTAACTTCAAAAGTGATCCACAAATTTTAAACAAATAAGATTTCAATACATACTAATTATGTATTATTTTATCATCCTATCAATCAAAACTATGAAAGGTATTTTTTTATAAACGATAAATATATACTGTGGGAGGTGCAGGTGTAAGAAGAAACTCAGAGGTAGACTTTGAAGAAGAATCATTTATTTTATATTTACGCGGTGCACGAGCGTGACCCGGAGGCTGGAGCCTCAAGGGTGACTGAACCAAATTTATATTTTATTTATTATGTTGATTATAATGTCATAAATTGAAATATAGAATTTACCCGAAAGTAACCAGTAATGTAGATTATTATGTAGAGGATTGTTAAACAACCTCTACAGCAGTACCTAAGTAGGTATTACAGATAGTTTTTACCTACCACGACTCACTTTTGCTTTTATATTTACAGAGCATCAATCATCAATTTGATAATCATCATAGTCTTACCAACTAAATAGTTCACATTTTTTTAATTGTAATAAAGAGGTACTTAATGACTTATCACATAATACGTGTAAATGATAATGAAACAGTAGGTACAATACAAATGATCAGCACGCGCCATTGTGACCATTATCTTTATTCGCGTTTAATCAAACATTGCGAAATTGTAGGTTTTCCCATTTTACAATATTAAAATATTGTACTAAGGCTTAAGACAATACTCGACACCATAAAACATTATATCACATTCAGTAGTTTTCCGCTACTGCTTAAAAATGTATGTAAATACTTAAATGTAAAACAAAAGTGTTAGTTTCGGTGCATTATTCAGGCTTGACAAACGTCATCGGTCACGCAATATAATAATTTGGACGGAATGACGACAATTGTTATCTTTTGTTCAACATTCAAGAGATGAACATAAACATTTGATCTAATTCTAGCTACATCTATTTGACAGTAACGCCTTATAGAGATAAAGAAAAATTATATAAATACATAACGTATTTATTCTGTTGCTATCCACACTCAATCAACAGCTAAACAAGAACGAGGTTGACGATTTAGACTTTTGGGGTACCTATTCAAATAACCCCAATTATTGTCTTTTTGTATTCTACGTCATCGCGCCATTACCATGTACAATCTAACACTACACGTTAAGGTTTACTTGAATATGATCAAAACCATATTGCAGTTCATTATGAACAAATTGATAGCTCTAATCGAAACCCACGAGATAAATAAGCAGGCAGCCTTGTCAAATGCTCAGTTAGTGTCTGTAATCAATAACACACGGAGATAAATAGAAAGGGTTTATAAAACAGAATGATTTTTATTATTTGTACATCTTTAAACTAGAAGGTTTTTACGGAAAATGTACGTGTTTATGTTTAAAAATAAACGTATACAGCAGACTTCATTTACAATAGAAACTTTTAAGAACCTGTCATCATCATTCCTCATGATCATTTCCTTCCAACGGCTATTGCTTGCAGCTTGTAAATTGAGTGTCGTCAACGATGTCTCACCATTAATTTACAGCTGTAATCGTATTACGAGAACATTCCACAAATGAAAAACCTACTATTCAAACTACTACTCTTTACTATAAACCATTGCTAATTATATGGCTAGAGTTGTAAGCATCTTAGAAAGTCTTTTCAGGAGGATTTTTGTCTCTATGAGGTACAGAATTTGTAAGCCATTCTTACTTGTAATCCGTCTATGGAGCTCCTTGTAAACAGTTCAATTTGTCAGTACTAATCGTGTCAGCGCAATGACAATTTGCTGAATTGTTCAAGAGAAAAACAAATGACAGAACCATTTTATGGTATATAAATTAATTGCTTGTTTGTTCAGCTTTTCAGAGTAACATTGCTCTGCGACCCTTATGACGTGCGTGAATGTCAAAAATATAATAATGTCATATGGGATAATACCCCCCTACTTGTATATACCTATGTATATTGACCTTAATCACCTGGCAGGGTTGACATGTCAATCGATGATTATTGATTACTTAAATTATGTTATGTTACCTAACAAAAAAAAATATGAAGGGTCTGCGGAAAAAACAACTCAAAACAATAATAACAATTCGAATTTCAGCAGAAAAAACGAACATACCTACTTTTAACATGCATTTTATGGTCTAGCCATGTTCTTGCCGTGGACCTTTCTTATTTACCACCTAAATTCATTTAAGTACCTATATAATAAATAACTGGATATTTATGATGATTTAATTTCAATAACCATGAACGTTTTTGATGGCGTATGTTTTGAATACATTACATAAATACCTATATTTCGATTATTCAACAAAATTGGGACGAGGGCTAAACGGTAATTTCAAATAACGCCTACTCTTTCTCATAACATAATACAAGTAACTGCAAGTTGCAAGAAAATACTTTTGTCAATATAATATTAACCCAAAGTAATCAACTCCTTGTGAAATAAAAAGGCCATCACTGTTTCATCAGAGACAATATTTGTCATATTTACATTGCGTGTCTTTCTGTCTTCGTCATAGATTGCTTCAAATAAGGTGCATTTTACCGTATCTTCCGCAACACGCAACCAATCGTAGGGCCTGTGAATGAAGATAACAATCATTCAACAGTAGCGAAACGAAGGTAAAGTTTCTGTAATATATCTGTCCTTGCTGTGACGTGGTGGCCCAGTAACCTGAATACAGCAGTTAGTTTTAGCTCCCACATAAATCATGGAAAATAACAAGATACGAACACGCAGGTCGCTGCGTTTAGTATAGACTGTTCTAGTAGAACCCCGATGATGGCGAATTTGAATTTCAATTTGACCTGAATAGAACAAAATCTTGAAGAAATAAACTTATTAAATATACTTGTATAAGTAGCAGTTTTGCAATTACCAAGTTACGTAACATATTCGTAAATATTAAATCGAACGAACAACAGAAGTAGTTAAGGATAACCTTAAAGAAACAGAAGTCACGATCCTCAACGATGAGGGAACGATGAATGATAATGATGATAGCGATGATGATGTTGAATGTTGATACTATAAAAATAGTCATTCAAAAATACACCAAATAGGCGGAAATTATGAAGAAATTTGCGTCATTCAATGCAGTTCCTTTATTGAATCTCTAAGGCCTATTTCACCGGGCAATTTAAAAATCGATGGCGATGCGCCTGAAATCAGTTCAAGGCGCTGCATGTATTACCTTCGGTTCTCAATACCATCGCTCGGTTTACTTACTACTGGCCTTACTTTTTATATAGGTAACTCAATAAAATTTTCATGATTGTTGAATGCTTCAATTGTTAGTATTAAGATGAATGCGTAGATCTTGTCCGTGTTATTATGTTGAGAACTGTAACTAAGTATTTGAAGTATTGATCGTAATTGAAATAGGGAAGTAATTATTTGAAAAATTATCATCACTTTTTGATGAAAATGTTGTAAAAGTATATAAGCGAATCTATGTTACACAAAGAGAATGAACTAACAATCATACCCTATTTGACAGAGTATACGATAGACGAACAACTAATTTTTATAAATGAAGCGAAAACCTTTATGAAAGTGACGTACGGAAAACTGTACAAAATGTTTTATTAAATTATAAAAAACAAAATCAGCCACCAACAATCATAGGATAATACCTTCAAGCGACAAGACGACAAAACTCTATGAAAGGTTATATAGTCCGAGACACCAAGGTTTAGAAGTAGTGTCCATTGTTTATTCACGATACATTTGCTCATCACTGTCAATGTCACATCACCAGGAAGAGGATGAATAGATTTATTTATAGTCCACTATTCTACTGCGTTAGCGCAGGTTTTTGTGCAAGCTAAAGAACAAAAAAGTCTAACGCCATTGTACTGTTATGCAACGGAATTGGAATGAGATCGAAATCTTATAGTCAGTTTGTAGGTGGCGGGAACAGATTCAGATCGAGGGTGCACTTATGCAGGTACAAATTTACAAACCATATAAAAGTAGAATTCAGTCTTTCGCGATATCATTATTTATATTTTATATAACGAAATGTGTTACAGCGCCGCTATTATCTAGTTAGTTTTATAAACAATATCTTTCATCTGCAGGGCAATAACCAGAAAAAGCCAAATAACTTTCTGGCCACACCTCCAAATTGTAACAATACGTGCTGAAAGCCCTATTTCATTTTTTACACTACGTCGATGATAAACAATTAGACCCACCTAATCGTAACCTGCTACAGCGCGGCCTATGAACGCCCGTAACTCCTAAAGAGCCGATCCTTCCACATATTTAATACGTTTTATAAATACCATGTTTAGCATAATATTGCCATTCTTCATTGTAGCTTGTTTTCTTATTAATTAACTCCTAGCCTCCGTTAGAGCCTCGTGATGTTATTGTTAATCGGTCATGTGCAGACACGGCAGGTAAATAGTAAATAGCTGGACGCGTTTCCCGACGAGAATGCGACACGAACATCGTGGGAATAAGGCGCATTGTGCAAATGTGTTTGTTTCTATTTCTAAACGCAATCAGCGCCATGCCAAATTGGACTGCACCACGATTGCCATGGTTGAGAAACGTGCTATCATCCATTGACTAAGAGTGCCTACAATTTCATTTGTGTTACCCGTTTATCAAAAGATTTACGAACTGTAAAATAACCTACCTAACTAGATTTTACCCAACGACAAAGAAAAAGAAGTTGGTTTTGAATGATCGCCAGGATACGTATCGACTAGGGGAGTACCTACTTATCGGCGTTCATCGATAGCAGCTTACAGGCCGCTTGTTTACCACCGCCATGGTATAAAATTAATAATGTGAGAAACGTATAGGTATCCTTGGTATACTCTTGGGTCGTCTCGTTCGTTTTTCGTCACGTTCCTAAATTTGTCCGATTCTCCTTTCGTCGCCCATTCTTTATTCGTCACGATCGTCGATGGTCTTTCTCATATTAGGTCAAATTAGTTGTTCATCTTTATCTTAATCCGTCTCGTTTTTAACTCGTCATAATTTTCTTTCGGCATGTTCACTGTTAAATCTATGTTTTTCGTATATTTTCATAGTCTTAAGTCGGTACCAACTTAGAATATCACCAAATACGAAATGACAAAAAATGATTGAGTCAAAATAAGAAAAAGGTCAACAACTTATTATGGTCAAAGACGACAATGACTGCAGACTAACTTGACGAATGAAGAATGGGTGACGAAAGCAGAATCGGACAAATTTAGGAACGTGACGAAAAACGAATGAGACGACCCAAGAGTATACCGTATCCTTTTTGATACATGAGTATTGAAACCAAAGATAAATACTAGATACAATGGCACCCTTTATTACACAAAAGATCCCAATGGGTCGAAAGTGTATCCCCAAGGGCCGCACAAGGAATATGAGACTCAATGGCAAAAAGTTACTTACCGAAGTAATTTATCAGAAATGCTCACATGATACATGGAAGCCATTTTAACATCAGACTATTTTTCCTTGTATCTTGAAAATATGTTTCAAATCTATTTTGAAGCGTTTTCTATGAAAAATGACATATGATAAGTTTTTTTTTTTGAGTGTAAATTGAAATCATAAAGGAGTTTAGTAATTTCGGTTTTATAGTTTACCATTAAATAATAAACCGCAGCCCAGTACCGGTATAATTTTGGAAACAAACAACAGTTTCCCAAATTAATTGCTCTGTGTACTTCTCGAAAGCCAATGACAATCATAAATTATTTCTGATATAACTGCCGCTCTGATCTTTATGTCTTATTCAAAGCCATGGCTAATTTCTATATCAAAGACGCTGACGTCAATATAGTTAATAGCAATTATGGCTATAGCTTATGGTATGATTATTTATATTAATAGGAGTAGATATTTTTAAGATCCTTCATTAATCCTCAATTGATTCAAATTGATGCTACCAAAATGTAGTTGGGAAATTTCTAGTTTAACTTCAGAAGAAAAAAATCTTTATTATTGTTTAGGTACTAACTGAAACATTCATTTTGTTGCGAAATCGGAAGAACTTCAAAAGTCATTGCCATTTGTAGTTTAAGAATTCGGAAAACATTTGCTAAAACCACATCAAAATACACGATTCTGCGAGAAAAAAATTGCCCCGGTTTGAGACAAGACGTGTTTATTCGACACTGTGTTAACTATATTCCTAAAAAAAAATTCGATCGAATTGAGACCGATCTTTTGAAAATCGTTGAAAATTCGGATACTTAAAGTGACGAGACAGCGGTAAAAACCGATTAGTACTGACTCATTAATTATGTTTACTGATGACTAACAATTGAAGACATTGAATGAAAATATTAGTTAGGATAAGATTAACGTCTAAGACATTTACGATGTCAATTTCAATTGATACGATATACAATACGTGTGCCAAGATAAGTGGAAAGATAATGGGAACTGAGACTGGTTTTTTCCTCAAACATTGTTAAACGGAAAAAAGGCTTTATTTGTTTTTGATTGCGTACTTTAAAACTATTGTGTTTTTATCTGTAGTGTAGCAGGAAATGCTATATTCATATCTTGTTTGTTTAGGTAAAAAAATGTTTCATTTAGTTGTCTAGGGAGCGAGATAATAGGTAGCATATATCTCTAGCTACTGGCTGTAGTTACCTGCCCACAGTCTCAAGTTTTGTATATGTGTAAATGTCCTCCTCCGATTCGTCTGACCATTAGTTGGCTGGTTACCAACAAATCGCGAGACGTCGTGATGTAAAATAAAATCGTTCATTTATATATATCACATCACGAGGTACAATCGGCAGACCAGAGTGTCTCAAATTAGAAGGCTGGTGAATTTAAACTGCTTTCAAAGATAGCATGACGTGAACTCGTCTCTGGCGCCGATCCAGACCTTTACCCTGAAGCCAGTGACATTTGACGAGCGATCGTACCGTCCTTTTCGTTTCAAATACAGTCGCATAAACAAGATTGCTTTCAGATTTTGGTGAAGTTGTATTTCTAAAACATGGGCCATCCAACAATGTCACATCGGTAGTTACGCCGTAAATAAAAGCGGCGTTTCAGTCGTCGTGTCATTGAATATGTTATTTTTTTAGCCGTAGGAAAATTATCCGTCCGCCTTTTCCATAAGACTTGGTATAGCATGAATGAAATGATGTGCGCAATTATAATCGTCATCTATGAGGCTGTGGCGGATTGTGCAATTAGTGACGTGAACCAAATGGAAAATGGAAAAATCGTAGATTCTTTCGTTTTTCTCTGCGTCATGGTGATATGATTCATACTAGTATGGTGCCTAGTTGTATACCTACTACACAACAGCTGGCTGTAATAGTATAACAGACCTTTTTTTTCTGTATTCCCTTATTATCGACTTGAGTTTATAAAATTGGCATCTATTCTTGCTTTGAAGTCAAAGCTGCTAATGCTATTCTATTCACAAATGCCGAAAGTTCTAATTCTACTTTTTAGGTATAGGGCACTTACACTCAATCATCAATATGGATCAAATTTTATACCATAGGGATGATGTAAAATGCAAGGTTTGGTCATAGGAACATAGCAAAACAAACGACATCTGATACTCGATGAAAACAAACCTTGATCTAATATTTACGTAAATCGCTCCATAAAAAATGTATCAAGGTACAGTGGAGCTAACGTCACTCATTATAATTTAATACGACATGGCTCTAAGGTATGGATCAATATCATATGACGCAGGCCATACGTCAGGGACGTCTCGAAGACTGGCCTTGCCACGCGACCTTCAACTTGTACTAGTTGTATCTGATTTTGTGAATGAAGGCTTCTACCGTTGATATAGTAACACACAGATTCGATTATTGGCTGGCAGAAAACAGTAAATAATGCCCACGTAAACATTTTTGTTTAAAAACGTCACCTGCATTGTTTCGTGTCAAAATTTCAAACGTAATCACGTGTTCTTACACATGACTTTATTGCCCTTGCCTTTCAGAGTTCAAAATATCAGGTGAATACCTCAAAAACGAATGTCATTAGACTCATTAGTAATGCTCACTCTGTTAGTAGATTAAGTTAAATAACTTCGATAGCATTAGTTATTATTTAGGATTATCTTTGAATTATTATTATTATTCAAGGGTTGATCCAATTTTGACCCTGAAGCACTGAAGATGTTCATCGCACTTATATATTACTTCTTCAATAACCTAATTAAGAACATAAGATAAGCTCCTACCACTAGGAATGAAATTGAAAGGTCTCCGTTCCCAAGATCAGGAATGTGATATTACTGCATAGTTCTCATGGAGAAATAAAGCCTTTTTAAAAGGGCGCAACGTTTCCATTATCAATCATTATTGATTTCTCATTTAGGCGTGTGGTTACTGTGTCTATTTTAGTACAGGGTTGACCCAGAGCTGTCGCAAGTCAGACGTTATTATATTTAAACCGAAATGTCTTATGAGTACATGTGTCTGTGGATATTTACGCTGTTTTGGTTTGATATAGGGTTTGGTGACGCACATTTGAACCTTCCTGGTTGATAACTTATTTACAGAGGGATCCATCACGCGTCACAGTGTCCTGTATAATATATTGGTTTTGATGTAAAGTTGTTCTATAATGTTGTAATCTAAATCAACAATAATAATAATGCCAGCGTATATGTGGATTGTAATGTTTCTACTGGCGGTGGCGCCTAAACAATTCCACAATCCACGAAGATACAGTTGAAAGGGGTTAGTAGGTAAATAAACATGTTTGTATAAAGAATGATAACAATAGCACTGACAAATTACGCAAAAACGTTGATGAGTTTTTGTTTTGTACGATATCGTATCTAGGAATTGTCATTCAAAATTTATTTGTTTTGAAAACATGCAAGTTTTGCGTTCAATAATTTGTTTTTCCAATGTTTTTCTTCCTCATCAGTCTACGTTACGATTTTCTAGTAAAGCTTTACGTTCAAAACAAAAGGTAAGGCATCGGTCTTAATGTGTACATGTATTACATTTAAATATATGACTTGCATAAAATTTAATTATCTTAATATATAGGTACCTATCGTGACAGTTAATTTTAGGACAGTCTCCCGCGGCCAGTCAAGTATTGTTTATTTCTTATTTTGGATGCATCACAGATATTTTATAATCTTACAGACAATGAAAACTACGGTCAACAATTATGTAGAAATAGAACAACATCTACTTAAGAAACAACTTCATAAAAAATACTGCGGTCTGATTTCAAAAAGAATTTGCAAACATTTACAGGATAGGTAGAATCGTTTTTAACGTCAGATTACATATATTGTAATTCTCCAGAATTGATCAGACAAAATAAAGTCGTTAGATTTATTTGTGCATACAAAATCTTAGGGAATTTGTAAAACCGCTGAAAATGTATGGAAAAAGGGGCTTTTTAATTATGTCTTGCTCTTTTCACGAGGTAGGTACATATTAATAGAATTTGATATTAAATTGGGTTCGACTTATCCTCTAAATATTTTAATAATCTATATGAAATGAGCTTGTTTACAGTATTTTCTATGAAAATTTATACTCGACCCCGTATTCTTCGTCCGAGAGTGTACAGGGTTGGGCTGATTAACTGTCCTATTGAAAAACATTCGTTTATCTATTGAAATATAACTGCTTTTCATACCCTGTATGTCATTTTAAATCGTCGATTTAATCAGCTTCATGGATTCCGAAACTCATTCTCATAACATTTAGTTGTATATATTTTTAAGAACAAATGTAAAAAGCGGTGTTGTTGGATAATGGTGCAGCGAGCATTAAAAATCGGGCGACATTATCAACTGACCATAAAAGTGAAAATCAACGTACGTTTTAATACTGAACACCATCAATCGTTTCAAGGAGTCCTCTGCTTCCAAAAACAAGCCGAAATTGGGTAAGCATTAAATGGTAAGCAAAGTACCAATAAGCACCCATGGGCAATTTTTACGAAAATGTGCCTCTTATTATATAATCTTCGATAAAATTATTAAATTGAAGAGGGGTTAATATTTTGCGCACTGCAAAATAATCACAAAATGTGAGGCCCTTATAAAACAGATAATTTATATATGTGCCCTCTCTCTTTAAAAAATATAAGAGTTAAATACAAAAAGTCGAATAGGCGGCACGAAGGTCATTTTTCAAAGAAAATGCATTTTCATTGCAAGAGTTTGGTAAATGCCAGATTGATTATGGGTATAGTGTTTTATTAAGAACTAGAAAGGAAGGTATTTTAGTTATAAATTTATTCGAAAAAGTTAATCAATCAGGGTACACTATGATAAGAAGAAATACCAAGTTATAGCCAAAATTATGAGGCTGATATTTACCTAGCAAAGTACGTTAAATCTTTAGATAACTGAAATGCTATAAACATTTTCATATACAAATCAATGCAGAGTTTTATTGAGACGGGTTTAGGCTGAGATTCAAGTTTGTACTAGGGTTAGATAACCTAGTATGACATCACATGGCAGATAAGGTAGTGCGTGTCGGATGAAATTCCTTATACGATATAATGCTTAAAATAATACATGTTAAAGGGGACTTTATCAAATTTATCAATTGCTGCGGTAAAATATAGAATGTTTCTGATATAAATAACAGCAAGATTAGTACTATTGTTTTGTTTTTAAACTTTTATACCACTTTTTAACTAGGACACTTAATCCGCACAACCCTGTAGATATATTATTTCAATGTCAAATAACCGCTTTCTCATAGACCGAATCCTTACTTTATAGTCGCTAAAACAAGATTTAGCACCGCAAAATTACACCTCTAGTCAGCCGGTTCCTCAAAGCTGTAAACCTGCGTTTGCAGACATTATGCAGACGTTAAACTGCGTTCTAATAATGTTTTACCTCGAAATTGTATGTACTGGGCTAGACGATTCGCAGTCACTTTTAGGAAAGTCTGGTCTAATTTATCTGCTTATTTTGAGTTTACCTATTGGTTTGCTTCGATATTATAGCGTGATTATTTTTAATCCTGTGTACTTTTATTATACTTCTGTAAAATGTAAATACTCCAAGGTGCACAACTAGTACGTCGGTTTAGCATGTTTGGAAGACCCCTTTCGTGTTTCCAATGCAATAAATTATTACTTACTGATATAAAACAGTTATAAAGGCTGTGTTATTTTGCGAAACTGTTTGAATACTCGTATGTTTGTGTGTGGTTGTTTTTTTTTAAAGAAACTTATTAGTATGTACTACATACGCCAGAGATATTATATAGTCAGATTATTTAATATTCGAATACTTATATCAATTAGACGAGTATATACTCCCATTTACTGACACAGAAATTCACACGGTGTTATGTTCATTTGTTTAAAATAGCGTTAGATCAAAGCATTTCACTCTATAAACAAAGAATAAAACTGCGAATGTGCACGTCTGTGACGCTTTACAGGAAACGATAATTCCTTCCTTTCCCGGGATGAAAAACATAATTATCAAATACTAATAAGTAATAATATACATATTAGTACTGGCTGGAGGAAGCACTAATTCGGGAGTCGTGGATCACCACTGCCCTAAAAAGGAAAAAGAAATGTCTCGTGCGTCAAATAAATATCCCCCTAATATGTTTGTTAACCAATAAACCAGATCACACACAGATCAACTATTCTCAAACAAATCAAATATAAGTTATTACGGCGCTAAGATGACCTACTATGAAATAGTTATTTGTTATACAAGGGTGCAAAGTTGTGTTTTGCCCGCGAATATGAAATTGAACCACGAGCAAGCGAAATGATTCTATAGTTGAATGACTCGCTTCGCTCAGGATTCTAAAATACATACCAGAAGTCATCATAAGGTTAATGATGGTCGTCAGTTAAACGTTAAAATTGCTATTATAATTATACCTGTAAATACCTGCCCGGCATCTTAATTTACATGAAACACTATTAAGTAAATAAATAATTCCAGATATCAATCTTCAAATTGTGGAAATGTTTATCGAGGATGTACCAATTTGGTGCGTTGAAAACCGATCTGAAAATATGCACAAAATTAAATGTTCACGTTCAGTCTTATGAACTCCAGTTCATATGGCCTAAATACGTGAAACGAAACACCTGAACTTTGGATTTTATTTATTTCGTGCTTAATATAAAGTAGAAGATACACACAGAACTTTTTTACTACTAAATAAATGCAGATAATTTTTGCGTGGTGTTTAAAAGTTACAAATAAGTAGGAGACAACTTTTGTAACTTGAAGCAAAATTTTCTTGATTTTTTATGGCTCTTTGCTCGCACAAGTTTCAATAACGTGACAACCCGATTTTCGTAAATCGTCACACAATTCGGCCTTATCATTATGACAACATTGGCAATCCACGCCTTTTGTTTGTGTAGCAATGACATAATTATTCATATTGAAGCTGGCGCCTAAATACCTATAAAGACGGCCCGATGTCAAATATCAGTAGTATTAGCTAATGATACTAAATAACAACAGAACGCCATTAGTGAAATAAATTATTATAATTAGTTAGACACCGCTAGGGCACTTGCAACACCGCCCGCCCAAGGCTCAAATGCCAGCATTGACGTCAGAGGGGCGGCAACAGGGCAATCTAAATATACAACACATATAATAAAACTAACACAGCTTAGGTATCTGCACTGTCTCTGGAAAAACCGATCCTTACCTTTGTGCAATTACAGGGATATAATCGCATTATGTTGTAGAATATTTGGGTCTAATTCTTATTCTCTTGTGTTTTTTATGTTAGCCGATATTTGCTGAAACCAAATATCACTATAACATTAAAAGTGGTACCTAAATTTGAAGAATGATAGTCGTAATGAATTCGCCAGAAATAATCGAATTCACATATACTGAAACAAAAAGCGGTAACTCCAACGATGCAAAAAATATTGATGTCAGAAAGTGTATTAGTGCAGTCAACTCTTACTGAATATATCATGCTAAACCTGCCCTACTTATTTATTTCTCATAAGGTCACGATAAGTAAAATAAATGAGAATATTAATAGCGTTTATCCAACTAAGTGGTCTCTCTGTTCGATAAAGCTGCGCTCCGCAATGCGTAGATTAGTGTGGCGCAGTGACCTTTCTGATGGGCGGTGACCACTTTACATTATAATGAGGTTAATGTACTATTAGGTACTAAGACTAACTAACGTCTGTTTTGTAGATTTTTGTACAATTATGTGACAACTGTAAAAAGAATACGATTCGCGTAGCATTGTACGGAAATTAATCACGACGACAATGTAGAAGACATTCCCTTCATGCGCACGCTTCAGTCAATGCTGAGCTTTATGAAAACACTTACTTCAATATGCATCATTAGACAAGCAGTCTCGGCTCCACTCCAAATGCACTCGTTGCTGAACTGTGCATTTAAAATTGTATTCTTGGGTCATTAGACCCAAGAATACAATTTTGTATTAACAATACTGCATAAATCATTTGCATTAATTCCTTGGTTTACTTACTGCAATGTCAGTCAATACTTCCATCAAATGAATGATGTAATCACTTCAACTGTTTATGCAGCTTTTTACTTATAATCAATCAGCTGAAACCGAAGCATAAACACGAGTTATTTAATTAATAGTGTTTAGTAACCTCTTTCAGAACTCCGTGGGTGAGCAATATTTTCCAATAAAAACGTTTACTCGCCCACTAATAGCTGCGGTGTTCCTGATGCTTTCACAATAAAGTATGGTATAAACAAAATCTACACTTTCAATTACTACGTTTTTTCATCTAAAACTCTCTTCAGACTCGAAGCGAATATAAACTTAATCCATGTTAACGTTAAGTTTAATAAAATAGTAATCTTTGCTTGGAATTACTATATTTTGTGGACAGACACCTGTTCGAACTCGATTCTGATTCAAATGTGCAATGTGCAAGTAACTCGTACTAGTTTCTCAATTATGCTAATCGCCTGCCCACATATTTCCTATACAACAGTTCAAAATTAAAAGGCAGTAACTGGGTGTGCGTCAGGATATATTGTTCAAGCTTTTCAATTTGGTTGGCCTTCTGCTCCCACGACGCACCTGTCTGGCTTTTGTTCAGGACGATGTAGGCAACGTGACTCATATTTTAAAAACCTCGTTTCACTTGACATTTAAATGTACTGTACTTGACCTTTGATCGGTCGGACATCTATTTTAGAAATGAAAAGTTCTAAAAAAGGAAACCGAAGTTAGGAATGGTTATATAAGGAACGACATAATAATTGAAATTTGCTTTCGGCATTTGCTTTGCACGTAACCAACTTCAACGCCTACGCAAATAATAATTATGAAAAATAGTACCTACTGAAAAGTTTAACTCTGCGATATTGTTACTGACTTGTCTTCATTACCTGCATTATATTATAATATACCTATTGTAAGAAATATTTCTCAAACTGGTATGAAATAAATTTTGTCCCATTATTCCTGGCTATACAGTCTTTCCATGAAATACAATAATAATACCTTACAAATACAGTTTCCTCACACTAAGTTCCTATAGTAGGGCTCGAAAATTTCGCAACACGAGATTAGCGTATGCATCCCGATGCGTTCTAAATAAAATCAACTGAAATAGCCCATTGGCACCGTTTGTAGGGCGGGATTGACGTCATAGATAACCCACTCTGGGATGGACCTTTTAGCCACGTGTGATCCCATTTTATTGCTCAAGTGTATACAAACATTGTTGCTTCCCAGACAGTATGTTGCCAGTGAAGACTTTCTCTGGTATGTTGCCTTTAGTTTTATCAACCTACAAAAAACGAAAGAGGTTCTCTAGTCGACGATATTTTATTGCATTCTATTCTTTTGTATCAGGAGGAGGGTTGAAGTGGTACTGACTATTATTTGATAACAGATTGATGATGGGCAGCAGCGTCATCATAGTGGACACATTAATGCGATCGCCAATCCGCATGCCTAGCGTGGCGATTATGGGCATTACCTCTTATTGCGTCTATACGCATAATAAATAGGAGACGCCTACGTCCAGCAGTGGACTATCATAGGCTCATGATGTATTTTTTTATATCACTAAGTAACAGTCGTAGCTGTCCTACTTATTACATGTAAAAGCACTTTCGGCTACTAAAGCTTTTGGTGTCACAGAACACCTGCATACTTCAAGGTAACCTCTGTTGCTAAAGTAATGTTAAATGTACATTGAATTATTGTAATACCGTGTTAGCGTCCACTTCATAAAATTTGCACGAGCCTTTGCAAATTAGCTATTTTCTATGTGGGTGTAGTCGGTTATCTATTAATAGTATTCGGGTGGTCTGCAGATACGAGTATACTTATATTGTATTATTACAATTTATAATTCACAATCAACATCCGCAACACAGGCTTCGTCAGGTATGGCTACAACAGAATATCAACAATACGCATCGTCACATACAATTCGGTACAAAGATGAAATCCGCAACAGGCTTTGTCAATCTTAATAGCTAGCTACTTGTACCACGAACACCCCGAAACGTACCCGGCCCAAACGTGCCCATTACACTTGCAGCGTTGCCGCGCTGTATGGCCAATGAAATCTGCTGTACCAGGTACGATCCGGAGCGAGGGTCACCTCCCCTTTCTCTCAGTCGACGGCCTAAGTCCCACATGAATGCCTTAGCCTCCAAAGCCCACGGTCCCGCAGTCTCCACTGCAACGGGCACAAAGTCGTACATTGGTTCCAAGGCAGAGTACTTGGCATGTTTTAATTTGGCCGCAAACTCCGCGGCTGACCCAGCGGACCTTACGGTGTGACCCAAATGTGAAGGTGCAAACGTGCTTACACACGTCGCATCCCACAAAAGGCACCGACCTTGATTTATAATTTGTTTTTGTCCTGAATTTGCAGTTACTTGATGTTCTTTACTTATACTTGTGCAGAGTGTAATGGTACCTATAGCTAAGTTTTACCAATTGAATAACATACTTTTGACATCAGGTTTAGATTTAATATAAGACTAACGTGTGCGGAATGAAATCTGAATAAAGTTAAATGTTATATTAAATAAAGAATAATATTATTGAACGTATTGTGAAAACACAAATCAAATTATTTACTAACTAAATATTTTGATTAAGACCGAGTGGCCGCGAGTGCAGGGATCAGCCGCGAAAGCTGAGCACGTGGGTTCGATCCCCACCTCGGACGTTGGTGATCTTGGTCGTTTTCTCTTTGGTATATGACATCCAATATTTATAATAATATTATTATTTTCTTAAACCTTTCTTAATATCGATTTTAACAAGGATTCATACAAGATAAAAACTACTTGAATCCAAATTGTATAACTTCAGTTTTATGGTACTTTATTCATTGATGTCGAAAAAACAGATGTTAGCAGTATTCGTCCAAATTTCATTCCCCATACATTACATCCTCATGTCATGATAATATATTAAATATATACTGCATAGCAGCAGCATCGTCCATTGTATTGTGGTTTGTCATATTGGTCTAGACTAACAATAACATCGTTTTTAACCCACGTTGAATTAAGGACCTCTTGGTACTTCATACCTTATGATATGGCACACTAGTTAAAATTGTAATTAACACGGAATATTTTTCAACGGGACTTTTTTAAGAATGTTACCAATCTAAAAGTGATTCAATAGAAACTCGCTTCGTATTGGTACATTTCTTTATAGTAATATGTATACTGAAAAGGATTTTAAAAGCGAGTATGATGACAATTTGAAAGTCCACGCCCTCTTATTAACTAGTCGTAAATTGACGAATGACGTGATAGACTAATTATAATACTGGAAAAAACCCGATTGCCTCTTTAAATTGGCTTGACCCAACATGATTCATGATATAGATTCGGCTAATAACGTATCGTCTTCAAGTAGGCGGAAAGTCCATAATATTCAATTAAAGAGCAGTCAGTGAAAATATCACTAAATAAATAAATAACATCCGTTTCACCAAAGAAGTGTTTTTAAAAATGAGAATGTTTTCATAGAAAATTTTTGGTGAGGTGACCTAGTGCAATTCAAACATCAAATTTAATGTCGCGATCATCAAATTTTCAGAACAGTGCGAAACAATTCCTAATCAAACGTTATCAAAGGGAACTTAAAACAATTTTGACCATAATTTCCGGTAATTTATTGAAATTTTGAACTTGTAGGTATGGTTGTTGCTTGTTATTACGAATCTATTGCAGGAAAGGAAACCACGAATACTTAGGTAAAATCATTTTGGAGATAAAGGGGAACATTCTTTTACACGAGCACATAATCAAACTTTAACAAGACCATACTCGTAAAAATAAATGTACCGTACATTTCCCGCGGGGAGCAAACAAGCTTTAATTAAAGGAAGTCTCAAAGGTGATATATATTGGCTGGCGAGTCTTTAATTCAACGAATCCCGATGATTTAAGCCGTCGCATGTCCCAAATGCGGCTTTAAATAAAATCAAAGAAACCGTTTTATTGTGTCGATGAACCCCGCCCCAGGTGAACAAACCCGCATATATGCGAATGTTGTGCAAATGTTGAGCAAATACAGGGAATTGTGCCGGGGCAGTTACCTGATGAGAAATACTAATTAGTACTATAACTGTTAAGCTTAAGCTGACTTATGAGAATAGCTGCGGGAGACTGGATTCGTTTCGTTAATTCTTGTTTGTTTTGTCGAAAGTTTGAGCAGGAATCTGATTCTTTATAAATTTCATAATAATCGGGACACCTATACTGCAATGTAACTTATCTTTCTCGATCTCAATATTCAAATTGCAATCGATTAGTTTGTTAATGCTTATGTGATAAAACTTCGATAGACGTGACGACAGTGAAGAACTTACTGTTCGACAGTCAGTGATAGGGAAATTAGGGAAACAGGACCCACAGCATTGAGGAGAACGAAGCAAAAATGTGAGATATCCCATGATTTGAATATTGTAACGGTTAAAAAAGATAAATCGAATATGTTGTGCCGTACAAATCAAAAGTCCGTTCAAATCCATATTGAACCATATTGCTAAATAAATATATTGGTACTGATTTCAATTCGATTTCGTGCTAATATTTTATAGTCATCGACATTTATGTACATTGTACAGGAATCAAAGAATATGATCTCAGAAAGACAATTGATAAAAACTGCGCAATCACTGTCATGTTCAATCGTCATTAATTTAAAATATAATCTTTGAATGCTTGAAGTATAATGAAAATAGCGTATGATTTGATCATTTCGCTAAAATTTATATAAGCTGCAATATTTCATAATCAAAAAACATCGAGCAATCGAGAACATCAAAGCTATACATAGAATTACACATCTATAAATCAGAAATACATCGATGTGATGTAAATAAACTTTAGCCAGACGCGCAGTCTGAAGAGTGTTAATATTGCTGTATCATCGATTGAATTTAGCTTTCGAAGAACTCCTGTGAAAATCTCTAAAGAGTCAGACGTTTATGTTTAATTGTAGATTAGAACTTTTAAATATATGGGGCTGCTCTTAATCGCAGCGACGAGCGTCTCTAAGGTAAGATGTGGAGAACTCTTGACAATGTCTAAATCACACTTTTCATCAAATACCTCACGGTGACCTAATTCGTCTAATCCGTCTATTACCTCTTGCAAACTCTGTACCATAACAGCAACATTGAATCGCTTCATGGTTGTATCGTCTTGAATTATTTTGTGAATTTGCGCATTAAAGTACAAGACAAGTGTGGTTACATAATTTTAACTTTTGAAAGTACGTACAAATGGTACCTACATCGACAAGCTGATGCATTTTTGGAAATGAATTTTTGTGTTTACAGGTACCATCAGATTTTGGCGCGGGGCTCTATTTGTAATAATCATTTTACTTACTTGTTCATGCGACTCAATAATAAAAGCGACCTTTGTCGTGACTATATCCTAGGCCAATAATGTATCTTTTCCCTTCCTGGTTTATTACATTTGATAAGCGGTTTGAAGTAGCGGTCATGTAAGTAACGACTTCTGTAAAAACATAATCATTTCCTATATGAAGTAGGATGTCATACTTCCGTAAACATTGACCAACCTGTTGATTGCTGATCTCAAGTTTAAACAAACTAGTTGTCATTATTTATGTGACACATAATTAGATAATGAGTGAGAAGCTATTAATTGTAGAAATGCATCGGCTTTGTGAGTTTTAATCGTTGCATTGTTCCGAGGTAGAGTATTATAATATTATCTTTAATTGCATCGTCAATTATAGCTACTCGCAAAAAGAAATGTACTCTATTACGTAAGTCTTTAGCTCATTTACTCGAATAGACTTGGAATATATACTAAGAATAACACTTTTCTTTTTAGGTAAGGGCAATTATTCCGTGAAAAAATAACATGCTTTCGCCTACGTAATTCTGAATGGTGTAGTGCCTTAGTTACCTATTTAAAATTCAATATTATAAACGATATAGTTTATAACACTCCAATTTCTTTTATAGCGCCATATTTTATGAGAGAGCTAAGATTTTACGAGCTTTGATATTTTGCCTCTTAAGTAGGCGGATCCATCAGACTGTCTGAAACGACATAGATAAAGAAAATAAATTAGGGAAAAAACAGTTACAACTATTTTTTTGTCTCACGTTTTTGTTTTGGAACGAAAAGGTAGCACAATAACGAGGAAACTAGTTCTATTCTTGTATTGACGTAAGAAAAATTTTCATCGCGCTCCAGAAACTTCGTTGATTTGATAAATGTATATCTAATGTTTGCACATGACTGCTTTATTTACTTCCGACAACATCGCAGTTTACAGTTTTTTACCGTGAATATCCTTCTCTGACGGAAAATTTATAAATTACATCAGGTGTCACTGCTTCCTGCTAATGATGACTACACAAATTAACATTCGGTACGATGAAAACTATTGAATCTATTGAAGAAGCTAAAATCATGTCTTGCATATTTATCTGCATTATTAAATATATTTGGAAAATATTATAAGTAGATATAATATGTTTAATGTATATCCCCAACAAAACTAATACGCTAAGGTTACGTTCAAGTTCAAGGTTCATATCGAAACGTATCAAGAAATGAGGACATTCTGTCCTCGCTAGCAACACAATGTTCACGGCAAAAGAGT
Source organism: Thaumatotibia leucotreta (assembly GCA_025490895.1). Lineage (NCBI taxonomy): Eukaryota > Metazoa > Arthropoda > Insecta > Lepidoptera > Tortricidae > Thaumatotibia > Thaumatotibia leucotreta. The sequence continues at coordinate 55,015 of JALPQI010004630.1, forward strand.
CCTTAAGCTCTATTCATTTATATCACTGTGGCGTCTTATTTGTGTTGTTGCTCGGTTGATATTCGCATAACCGTCTCGGCTTTATGGTTCGTTTTCCTTTGAACCAACACATATTGGCGCAAAACGTCTCATATACTATTCACGGGAGCAGCTGGGTGATAAAATTCACCGGATACTTTATCTTTCAAGGTATTAGTAGCTTAATCTTTGTCAGTTTGATAGTTTATACATTTGTGGCCTCAATACCTAGTAGTTGTTGCTAAGCGACTGCTCCGTTTAATTTAAGGAAATTAATTACTGGAAACTACATGTTTAATTTTGTAGGTATGTACGAATAGTGATTAGGCAGTAACATTTCCAGAATTTAACAATAAAATAATGTAAGTAATGTTATTATAACATTTCAATACTCTACACTATTGTATAGTTTGATATGGCCTAAGGAATTAATGGTGTCTACAGTCTACGCCATTGACGACTTTTTAACATGACAGAGGATGTTCATGTTGGACTTAAACTGTTCTAATTTTTTTTATTGGATGTGATTTATTTATGAAAATGATATTGATAACGACACAAAAATGCGAAACGTAGATGTCTACGCGGCCTTAAATACCTTAAACTTAAATTCAATCTCATGCAAATCTCCTTAAAAGTTCATTATTGTTGCTAATGTTGCTAGTTGCTACCCTACCATAGTCCGCACGTGAAAGAATATCGCCACAATAGGTAAATTGTGGACGAGACCTTCGTATCAATCTGAACAAATACTATCGCACACAATACCGCAAATTTCATCAGCAGTCTGACGTCTGTGGGATAAGAAAAACAGAAACAAACGAAGGAAATTTACTTATCACGCGTACCTACTGTGCTGTAGTCATGTCATGCTCCCAGTAGACGTTATAATTTTATCGGTTGACCTCGAAACTAGTTCATTGTCCTTGACGAGAGTTATCATAATTGGCAATATTAGTTTCGATGGGATACATCATAATTAAAATAAAATGTCTAAACATGAAGAATGAGAGCAAAAATGTGACTAAAAAAATAATAATAAAATATTACTTAACCGCTGTAGTATGGAAAGTTTATATTTCGATAGAAGTGGCTAAATATTCTTAACCCTTGGACCCTAGGACCCTTTTCAATGCTAGACTTAAAAAGTACCTACCTAATGTAAAAAATATTCAAAGTGAACTATCCTTTCATCGAAGACATGAATAAAACCTCATCTATAATTAAAAGGTGAATGATATCAACAGAAGACAACGCCAGTCACAATTACGGTCATTTGAATATGATCTTGAATGAGAGACGTCTTTGTCATATGAACTAAACATACAGATAGTATGTATTTATGCACACGGCACGGTTATATCATTTGACTACTCGTGTTGCTATGGGGACAGAGGACAGGCGAGATTGTGGTAGTATGATCATGATGTTTGACTTATACGTAAAACACATCATAATTATATTATATCAGAAATCCTGTACATAGACTTGTACCTACTGTTCTACCTGACACTCATTCTAGTTAAATGATAAAAAATTATTACTAACATTACATTTTCAAAAATGGTTTTTGATAAACTGTTGCTATTAGTACCTTGATTAGCACACGATTAGGTACAAAGTTTAGATTAATGGCCCACTCCAGATATTTTAAACCGACTTAAAAAAAAGGTTTTTTTATGTTTGTTACCTCAGAACTTCCATGGTTGGTTCGATTTTGATGATTCTTTTTTCATTTAAAAGCTGATGCTTCCCAATTGGTCTCATTTTAATTTAATCCAGTTCTGACAATCCAATCCATGAGAAAAACATATAAGTCATATATTTGTATTAAGCATGTGCACGACAAATGGACGAATTAGGTATTAGATGTTTAATAAAATAAACAACTGCTTCTAATAATTATATCGATCTTACTATTTTAAACATATCCTTAAAGTAGGTAGGTGCTGCCTATCCAAAATTCCACGAGCAACAGGAACATTCGTATAGATACAATTTTAACAAAATGAGACGCTTATGTTACTAATTAGTGAGAAATCCAACAGAAAATATGTAGTTCGATATTGTTGGCAACACACTGTAATAGTACGTCAGACGTAATATTGGTTTGATGACTGACACATAATACCTTCAAAACTGCTGGACACATGCATCTAAAATAATTCATAAATCGTCCATGCAATTCTGAACGCCACTGTACAAGTGTACATACTACAGCACCTAACGTGAATCTAATTAGGTATATTTAATTAAATTCTCAATTGTGAGCCCTTCCTTATTATCGTATATTTCTTATATACCTATATTTTCTCTATATTATTTAGTAAATTACGTGAAAAATTACCTATCATGTTGATCTGATTGAGATACCACGAATCCTCAAAATGGAAATAGAGTTGGCGAAGATACAGACCGAGTTTCCAATTTCGGTGGTCAGAATAGCTCGCTCATACACAATAAATAAGCTAAGACAACATTGACACGGCATGTGGCAAGTATCCAGAATCCGGAAGCTACTGATAAATCGCTACAGCAGGGTGATATCGCTCATGAAAGTACTTAATTAGAATTCTCTCTACATTTTATTTTTCAATTTGAATTTCATTCACGTTCTGCAGCGGATGTTAGGCCAATTACACTTATTAATGTTAATTAAACGATATCCTTTTACGATTTAAGTAGCTCGTATTCTGTTCTGTAGATAAGTCCTTACACTGATATGACACAACATGTTTTGTGTGATATCAGATCATTCATCAATACACATACTTATAATTGAGTTAATAATTGTTAATTTTTGATTTCAGGTACGTAACTTCGAGAGAGCAAGTATTTTTACGAATTTTACAGTAAATGTTACATTGGTAATTTTCACCACACTTATCGTATTCCAAACTATCCTCAATCTGAGAACTTGACGAGTTCTCAGATTTCAGTTCAACAATCAAATTATTCTACACGGGTTATAAATTATTTGTTTGTCAGGTTTCCCCCAAATTCCTACTTTCAAATCCATTGAATTTAACCTAAAGCGTAATATCAAAACAATATTTGATTACGTTGATATTTATACTGTTATGTAAGCTTCCTTTAATAGCCATTCTATTCGAGGAGCAGCTATTTTTAGAGAAATGATAAGACTGTACTCAGCAGACTTCTGGGTCAAGCTTTATCACAGAACTGTCACTTCATTTACATATTCCTTATCAAGGCTCAAGGAATTATGTATGGTAAGATTATTCACATCATTTCGTTTGGCATCCTGCGCTTAGAAATCACCTATAGTATTTTGAGGTAATGAATTGTATACTAGGTATTTAGCACACCTCACACAATATAGGAAATTATATAAATGATAAGGATGATTAAGACCTATTAAGGGTAAGAATCGAATTCCTACAAAACTTCACATATACGAGCTGCATCTATATGAATTTACCTAACTGTATTTTCATTCACTTTTTTATCAGTACTGTTCTTGAATCATATTCTGTACTGTATTTTCCATGTTAAGAAACTAGATTAATTACAAAAATTTTTCTTAAATTACCGCGTCGTTTTGAAGGAATGTTGTACGTTTGGTCTTTATTTGAACATTATACGCATATATCGCTGTACAACGTGGTAACGCAGCGAGCGTGATGGGGACTTTTGGACCAGGCTTGGCGCAGCAGGGTTTTTAGTATAGTTTTAGTTTTAGTTTGTTATTTTAAGTTAGTTTTTATTGTATTGTATATTGAAATTATTTGGGTTATTTTTGTAATGGACGTGATTATTTTTGGAATAAATGAATAGATACTTTGAACATTTAGTATCTTCGAGGTTTCATGGACCCCGATTTCCAGATTCCTTTAGATCTGATAATATGAGTTGGGGTCGGCTTGGAGCTTGATCTATTAGTTTAAACGATTTTATTTTTGTTCTACTTTACAGAAAACTAGACTTTCACGGTAAACTGTTATCTTCTTTATCTTAATCACCAGACGAGAGCATGTCCCCAAAACTTCCTGCTCGCATTTGTAACTTAGACATTTGTGACGACCTCCATCTGTATTGAAGACATCTAGAACAATAGTCTGTGCTCCTTGGACTAAAAAACACTTAAGATTTTCCAAGAACACGTGAACTAGGACGTATCCGTGATACGATACCTAATAATCCGTAATAAGAATAACCCTGCGAAATGAGGTGACCTACAAATCAGTTTTTAAACCAAGGATTGCTCTGTGTATATCATTAGCACAAACTTGATCTTATAAATAAAACATCCTCAACGGATTATATGATCCCATCTGGATCAACATAAAGGTGAAAATCGGATGAAATGTTTTTCTCATATGCATTTCATCGTTTGCCGAAACCAATCTGAGATGGACTTTTGACGTATGTTTGGCGAAAGTGGCCTAGATTGACCTATTTTCTTTGAGGGTTCCCCCTACTATGACGTCAATGCTACATAAATAATGTAATGTTACTGCTAGATTTAACGATGGTAATGATTGCGCAATCAAAATATTAGCGAATCGCTGTAACGATTGCGAGTATTGTTATGACGCGTATCGCACAAACCTGCGATACTCGTATTGAAGTGTATTGATAAAGACTTGAATTATTGCATGTTATTTTATAATTTGGCCTATTTTGATATATCAATACATTGATTTCATGAAATATTTCGATACTATAACGTAAGGAATGAACTTGAAATGCCACAAAGGGACTTGCAACAGAACTTGGAATGAATACGCGAATTCGGATGTTATAATTTAATTATAAGTAGGCTGCAGGTAGCATTGCTGTTCACATTAACTTCCTGACAAACTTATAGTTTATAAGATTAATCTGAAAGATTCAACCGAATATATACTATCATCCTGGCCATCCTGGGTCATAAATTTAATGTTTTACACTCTCGCATACTATTAGCGCATCGTGTTTTTGGGGACTTTTGTACGGTGAACCAATTGGAACCCTAGGCTACTTAATAGGTAACTATGTATGTCAAAGTGACGCTACGCTTTAAATCAAATACGCTTGTGTGGTCATATACGCTAATAATCACTTTGACAAGGTTCTGGATTGGTCGCCATTGGTTGAGTGTACAATGCGTCGTGTTTTTGAGACCGAAAATGTTTTGGTTTTCCTCACTATTAACAAAAATAGAGTTATTTCAAAACCCATGGCATATTACCAATTCCTAATTGGACTTGAAAGCATTCTTAGAAACACAAATAAAGACAAAGCAAACCTGCGCATAATTTACGATTCTCGTGATACACTTAAAATTAGTTCCAGACTTGTTATACCTACCTAACTAATGACACATCAGACAGTATATATAGTACTGTCTGGGCAGTTATTTCATTTGGCAAATATGCATTTGGCGCGATTTCAACTGTATTTTCATAAACTGGAACCCGTTAGTAAACAGAATATATTGCGGGGGACTAGTTTACTGTAAACACAAATACTGAATGCGACAATTTGTAACTTCCAAACTAAATTGACGCTCGTATTAATCTCTTGATACTTATTCCTATCATTCGATTGCTGGCCGCTACCGCAACTTGGAAATTCGTAAATTTCGCGAATTTTTTTTTTCGAAAGACAATTTCTCGAAAGTTTCTCGTTAAGGTGCATTCAGACCAAAAGAGCATTCGCTGTTCTATCCCCCGTTCTACGAAATCAACCAATCAGGTTTTGTATAACGATCGAGTTTCGTAGAGTGGGGGGTTAGAATAGCGAATGTTCGTTTGGTCTGAATGCACCTTTAGGGCCGCTGGCCCCTAACCGTTCTTGTTTATTTGTCACTACAATTTCAAAGTAGTCTAGAATATACTTGTGATTTCAGATAATTGTATTATTGTTCAAATAAACAAATATGTAATTACCTCATGCAGTTTAGAAGATCCTAAAAGTAGGAAGGAGCCTACTCCTAAAGCCTATAGTGACATTTGCTAAGTTTTTGAATTTAGAACTTCATTCATATAAGCTCAAATTAAATTTTGTGAAGAAGTAGAAAAATAAATAATTACAATAAACTAGTATTTAACAGACGATACCTACATTAGATATAATTAAAGTAGCTTTACATGTTTAACTGCAAAGGGCATGCAATTTAAAACTTACACAATTATTTAATAATATTTAATTCAAATAATCAATAGAAAAACATGCTAAACTGAATTAAAAAATTAATTGTGCCCTCGCACAAGACCCCTCGGTCCCTTCTAAGACCAAATGCGTAAGATACCAAAACCGCTGAATAAACGACATTTGATGAAGGTTGAGGTTAAAAACTTGGTTGCCAACCCAGCTAATGAATGCGAGCTGAAACCGGTCTTCTAAGTAACGTTGGCAACTAATCGTTCCCTCGCAAATGGCTGCAAGTTTGCCCAACAGCCCTTTTCCTTTATGCTCTGGCTGGACGCAGTTCGGTTAATTTGCTTTATTTTTAAGGACGTTGACTCGTCGGATGGTGGCTATTTCTTAGAATATTATTATATGTTATAAGTATACATTGTTTTAGACCCGCCGCTAAACAGGTTTCATTCATTTTATTTGAGCGGTGTGGTTATTTTGAGGTTATTTTAAAGACACGTGCTTGCAAAAACTCCGGCGCCTAAAATTAAATTGATGAAACAGATAAGACTATTTTTAACTTGTATCTAAAAGCAATATGGTTTATAGAATCGTCGAAGAAGTACAGTTTATTTTGCAGTCAACAAATAGGAACTCTAAGCCACTCGAGAACTTTGTCTCAGTGAGGTTATAAATCAGTTTGTGGAAATTTCTAACTGTCCTGTCATTTTTACAGGGTTCTAGAGTGGGTTCCAAGCCTAGGGCCTAGGATTCCAAGTGGTTACGTGTGTACAAGTATATTTAGGGTTGTAATTAACGCTACCAATTTTGTCCTTAGTTACACAATTTTGTCAAGTACCTAACATACGATCGAGGCATTACGTTAATCATTACGTGTAGGTATATGACGAGCGCACGTTTTTGTCGACTGGCGTAGAGTTTTTTTTGTATGAAACGATGGGGTAATATCCTAGTAATGTCTGTACAGAAACGTGACGACTAGGTCGCTGATTCTGATGTCTTAACGCGTCTGGGACTGCAACGTGGGCGTTTAAACTTTAGAGGATTCCTGGTTAGCGCTGTTTCGAAGCAAATTAATTTGATGGTACTTGTTGGATGTTACATGGATTAAGTTGTTATAAATACACACGCTTTATTATTATCGTGGCAGTGAATGGAGCAAGAACTAAAAAGGAACGAAATATTTTTTTTATATTACGCAAGATTGATTCGACATAAGTTAATAAGTAATGCATAAAAATTAAGCGTAAATATAGCCCCTGTGAATATAACGAATCAGAAAGTGTCGGATAGAAATTTCTTTTTCGGAGGAATACCTATGTACCAATTTCAATAAGTAGCATGTCGCAAATCCTTCATGAATAATTACTAAATAAATAAATAAATATTTTTGGAAATCTTTACACAAATCGACCTAGTTCCACGGTAAGCTCAATTAAGGCTTGTGATGTGGGTACCAGGCGACGATATATATAATAGATAGATACATATAGATACGTAAATACATAGACAGCCATGACCAAGGAACAAATATTTGTTTTAAATAAATACACAAATAATGCCCTCGCTCGCCGGGATTCGAACCCGGAACCTCCAGCTTCGTAGGCAGGGTCACTACCAACTAGGCTACGGAGGCTGACTAAGTAGTACCTAATTCATTTTATTTTGCTATAAGTTGCCATGCAGTCCCGTAATCAGAATCAGTATGATCGAGGTCAAGAATCTAAGGTCCTTGACTGTCGCCCTTGAATCGGTTAACATAACCAACGGTTTTCGCCGGATACGACTTTACACTTATCAACCGACGCCATTAATCGAATTCACTTCATTTTTGTACCTACGAAACTGAATACAATACATTTTATTATGAATTCTACGTGAAACGTCATACGCCATTGAAAATAATAGGCAATTGAAGTTCAATTGAAATTACAAAGGCTGGAGAATGTTCTTTATTTTATACATAGAATGTGTAGGTACTTAGATGAAACGGTTAATTAAACCCTGGACTCTAATTGACAATGACAAAGAGCCATTTACACGTTTAATGAGTGAGTTTACACGTGTTTCTGACTATTGAACTTTGTATGAGGAACGAGTCGAGAAATTTTCTACCAGTTTTGAAGCTCAACGCACAAATTATTGAATTTAGATGTATTTTTTGCTGATTGTTCTGTACTTTTCGTAGTAGTGACAAGACTTAGAGAAGGAATATACTTACCTAAGTAAGTAATACATATAAAATGTGCCTATAAACGTAATAATGGTTATTGATCCCCATTTGATAGTAGGTATACATCGAATGTATACTATCTAATGGCGGATATAAGTGCAACACACTGATTCTATTTAAAATCAAATCAATATTATTATCAGTATGGTATTATTTTGTTTTTTCATTTCTGTAAACGTTTGTATTATTATTTTAGTGTGATAGTGACGAACTGACGAACTAGCTCATGTAGTAGGTATTAACACGCGGAAGAACGCTATTTTCCGATTTTCTCCCAATGTACGAGTGATAGTATCGCGTTGCTACGCGATTAACGTTTTAAACACTAAACCCGAGACTATACAATTTTACATAATAAACTGCATCTGAAATCACAAAACGTGTTTGGAGAACATGGCCGTCGATTACAAAGCATCGCTTGTGGAACCAATCCACTACCGTTACTAACCGCGACTTATTATTTCCATATAGCTACGTCAATGTTGGCCAGTAGACACAAGTGTGCGAAATTTATTGTTGGAGACTTTTGTCTCAATTTTTAAAGAAAATGTTGTTGGAAATTTGAATACGAAAATTCTACCTACTAACATTAGGATTAAAATACCTACGTAGTAAGTAAACGGAGGAAAATTTAAACACTTATGGCCTGGCCACGACATGATCTAAGCCCTATCTATCCTCAAACCAAATAAACGACTGGGATCGTAAAACAAACAAAACAATCACCATCCCATTGTCTCTTTCGCACCATCACGCCCTTATGCCACAAAGCAGTCGCACACTCTAAGACACTTCCAAGTGATACGGGATTAACTAGATAAATCTATACAATTTTGACACTTCTAACCGTTTAACTTCGTATCGAGTCAATGATCTAACCCTGAATTGTAAAATTGAACAGTCCGTTTGTCTAGACCCGTATTTAGAAATGCGGAGAAGTGTCTCAAATAAAAATGTATACTGAGCACTGCAGTCTCTTGGAGTTGTGGATGAACTAAACATCTAATCCAAAACAAACTACCGAATCAAAAGATGGACAGCTCAAAGTTTCTCATAACTTTGGCTGAATGTATGAAACAACATTGTTAGACAAATGTAATAACCAACCAAACCACTTTAATAATAGTTACTTAGCTCGGAAAAATATACATATTTAGTGCGTTACACGTGTCGCATAACCACTATCGCTGTAGAATGTTGGCTTTTGACCATATATTTAAAATTTACTTTAAGTACCTGCTTCTTAACTATATTTATTTATTTGATTTGATTGAAAATTGGTACAATTAGCGTTTGAATTATTTGCAAATTAGTATTATGACCAGATACATTTATAAACAATAAATGCTGGAATCATCATTCAGTCATATGGCGAACATAGATTTCTCCTTTGGACCTTCATATATATACTGGTAGGAAACGACCTGCATCCAGCGTCTCCCGTCGAAGAAGGCCGTCTGTCTATCTTGTGGGTGCAGCTATTTAGGTCCTTTAGACACGGTGCGAAATCGTAGTTTTCTCTCAAGGAAATTTTGACCCCATCGGCTATCGACTCTGCATGCAAAGTGGCCTGCCCATTGCCACTCTTGCTTGCTAATCTGGAAAGATAAATATAAATGGAACAACGATGGATAGGATACCGATCTTTAAAAACTAACACGCAAGTTGATCTAGTTTGATTTGATATATGCCTTAAAAATAAAATCGTAAAATGTGATTAGTCTCATGATAAGGCTTGCAAGAAATCTTCTGGTCTATACCAATTCTGATGTATAGAAGTGTACCTGTACAGCATGCGATTTGTGACACTGATTTGTATCGAGCTATAATTGCTATAAATTAAACGGCATTTATTTTTCCTTGATTTACAGGTACCTAGAACTAAAATTATGCGTGATTAAATACACGTAGTTCTTGATTGTTCATTCTTGATTGTAACCAATACTTTATGGATAGTTATTAGTTAATTAGTGCAGGTATTAGGTACTATTCTGGGAAAAAATGAGATAATCTATTATCTAAAAATACTCCGTTTATTATAGAAATAGATAATTACAAAACCATTACGGCCGTTCAAATCCGCAAGCAGATAAAATGCGGTATGTAATTTACAAAATAGTTTTTATCATTATCAACGTCCTTCGTAAATAGCTTAACTAATACCCACAACAAAAAACTTGTCAGAGTGACTGAGTTTGTCTGAATTATTAAACTGTAAATAGTTTACACAATATCATCGTGGATCTTTTCAGCCACAAGACGTCCACTGCTGACGTCCCTTAGACATCCCCTTTGGACCTCTACTTATATATACGGGTTGCAAGCGACCAGCAATTCGGCTATCATTATAAAATCGTCTGTTGCTCTTATGGGTGGACGTCCTATACTGCGTTTCTCATTCTGTGGGAGACACTAGAGCACTTTTAGACTCCATTGGCCATCAGCTCTGCGTGCAATGTGCTCCTTGCCATTACAGCTTGCCTAATCCAAAGGTCTCTCGTTAGTTGGGATGTTTGTCTTTAGTTGGAAAATAAGCAATAATGGAAACTGTTTGGAAAGGATTTGAATTAACTCGTTGTCTCTATAATTGAAGCATAACTGTAGTTAAACCTCCAGCAAATAGAACGAAACCTTCACCACAATAGGCAAAGAGCACGCTAAATTATACATATTTAATGAACAAACTTGTAAATTCCAAAGTCACTCTGTTATTGGCAAATAAATGGAAAAATATCAGTATTTTTCCCTTGAGGTCGAGATAAATAAATGTTATAGACAGGTATTCGTTCGTATAAGGCCCTGTTCCTCATTATTGGCATCGCAGTGCATTAGCGAAGTCGAAATAACATAAGTTTCTTTACCACTCTGAGGGGTCCGTAGCATGTGTGTGATGTAACTGATGTGTGCCAGGGGTCCACGTAGGTAAATAAAAAATGTGATAGGTATAATTTAATTACAACTTGAAAAAAATATGTTCTTTTTTATTTTACAGAAATATTTTTGATACCTCGGATCCGCGATGTTTTTTAAATCGTAGAAGCGGTTTGTGATTTCAAAAAGTTTAAGAAACCATGGACCTACAAAACAAAAGTTCAGTTATTTATAATATGAAGGGTTCACGGAAAAAACATATCCAGTGCTTTTTTTTTTTTTATACCACGTCGGTGGCAAACAAGCATACGGCCCGCCTGATGGAAAGCAGTCACCGTAGCCTATGGGCGCCTGCAACCTCAGGGTGTCACATGCGCGTTGCCGACCCAATAAAAATAACGTTGGCACAACAAATAAGTGGCTCCACTCCACCTGATCGTAAGTGAAAAGTAGAGCCCAAATCGCGGCGGCAACGAACAGGAGACAATTAGTAACCTGTTAGTTGCCACCGCCTTGCTGGCCCATATTTTCCAAGATTGGTAACATATTTTCCAAGATTTGATAGTTAATGAGATTTTTTTTAGTGCAAAATGAAGTATTTCAATCATACAATACGATAAATTAAAAAATACATGCTTCTGCTTTTTCTAAAATTAAATATGTGGGTTTTTCGAAATTCTGTGTTTGTACTGCGCTTTTAAAAACAGGGAAAAATATAACAATTACTAATTAAGACACAGTAAAATGACCACTTACTGCACAAATTTTGCGTGCTTTATAGAGATAGGCGGCATTTTACAGGTTAAACTGCAGTAAAAGGGACTAGTATACTGTAATTTAACTAGTATTTTGATTGAATTTTCCTGCTACGAACTTCATTCACAACAGTAAAATATAGTTTTTTTAAATAAAGTAATTAAAATACAACAAAACTTTGTAACAGCCTATCATAACTTTATTATTAAGACATTCAAACACGCTTATCAAGTTTCATGCCAATGTGTGAAACAGAAGGAAGTAAAAAAAGGATTTAAAAGTTACTTGGAAAACGCAGTTTATTTAAGGATTTGTCGTCAGTAATACAAAAATTAGACAAAAATTAAGGTTTATTACCACATTTTCTTAAGCAATGAAATAACAATCAACTTCAGGTACCATCATCGGTTGTAATCATAGCAAATGGCACAATATATTTAGCCTTACAATGATTTCAATGAGTAAGGTCACGGCTGATTATGGCGTAGCACTTCTACGATTAATTTAAATTAATATAATTTCTTACGTATTTGTGTCACTTATAAATCAACAATCAAAAAGTCTTTATAATACTGTATATTATAATACAAAACCCTATAAGATAATAAATTGTCATTAATTATGACCTATTACTACAATAGTACTCCGCTCCTGGAGGGGTGCGTATCATAATGAATACGCACTTTTAGTATAATTACAGTTTACAAACGTTCATAACGTATACTAACGTTAGGTATAATGTATTAAACATCTATTTCCAAATAGTATAATACAAAAATAATATAACGTTAATAATATATACCGTCGTTTAGTCTAACGTACATATTAACGAATTCCGTTTCATATATCAATATAAAGATATAAAAGTTAAAACATATACTAACATCTGATATAACGATATAAATATAACTGCCAGAAAAGTAAGAAAGTTAGGTTAAGTTCTACAAAAAGGTATACGTTGTATTACTTACCCTTTTCAATCCGTTCTAGCCTCGAAACCTAAGCAATCCAAGTAATAAATCAGGGTAAAACCGACTTGGATTGGTTAGGTTTCGAGCGTAGTTTTCCGGATAAATAAAAGACTTACTTACTTTTAATTCATTGTTTACGCATCGTCATCCTTGCGAAACCAAAAAAAGGGGGGACGGGGGGGCGTAGCCCCCCCACAAGGGGGGATCGGGGGGCGTAGCCCCCCACAAGGGGGGCTCGGGGGGCGGAGCCCCCCCGCATTAAAAAATAAATTTGTACATCCCCTACTCTAACCTGGATAGGTTCGTTAGGTACCTTTTATCCCTTAGAGCAGAAATAGAAGCCCCGCGCAGCGGGGCTTCGTCAACCGGTTCCCAGGTCTAAATCGCTTCCTATACGGATACGGCTTAATAAACGGATAAATATAAATCAATTCAAATGAAATATAATGATAATTCTAAAGTTTAATTATAAAAAAAATTTAGGGGCTTATATTTTGTGTAAGATAGTTGTTTTGTATGTTAGATTATTTCAATGTTATACCAATTAATCATTATCGTAAACGATATTATATGTTACGTTCATTATACATTTTACAATTATTCATTTAATAATTATACCTTTTATACGTTATATTTATTACACGTTAGGCATTATACATTTATACAAACTGAATTTATACATTATGATTAATATAGCATAAGTTCGTATACGTTATATTACTTACCCCTCCTGGAGTATATTTATGTATGACACATTATAGGTTTTGTTATGTTTTTTTGGAGAAAAATAGGAAACAAATTTGCTTCGTTAAAGCACCCTGTTAATAAGATAATTAAACGAAA
>JALPQI010004631.1:0-71248 GCA_025490895.1 Thaumatotibia leucotreta
TCTTGCGATAGTAATGGAGTTGATAAAATTAATCAGACTTACAAACGAAAACCAGACAATGGCCGTCATCTTTCCCGGTTACACAAACTTATTTCTCTCAGTTTCTTCTAGTTCACTACTCGTAACAGATGACATAATGTGATAACTAGTTATTCCTTAATACCTTCGTAACTAAACTTTTGTGCGCAAGGGTCCCACGCTGTCAACTGGTGAGTAAAAACCATAGTTATGCAGAAGACGACCAACTTAATATTTATGACAGTGCAGAAAGCGACCAAACTCAATACGTTAAAGTTTAATTCAGATTGACACAAAATAATAGTTTAGTTCATTTTAGGTATTAGTGATAAGGTTCATCATTTATCACATAGGTACCATTCGTTCGGATCATCTCCTTAACTTGATCCGTCTATCTCATGAACGAGTGACATATTATTGGGATAATGCACTTTTTTCTAAAATAGTATCACATTTGCCTGTCATTACACGACATATCTAAGTCTAAATAAATATTTCTTTATTCATATGTAGGTTAGTTATACCTATAAATTCGTGCAAGTAGGATGAGTTGAGTTAGACGAAAGAAGAAATTCAGACTCCAAATTTCAAATAAGAGTTATTGCCCGTTCAAATGGGAACGAATTAAGGAAATACTCGTTTCAGCTACAAGCCTCGAAAAGTCGAAATAAAAAGCTTGTCGCTATGGCGTGTTCGACTGTTCGTCACAAAATTAATCCGTCTGTCAGTCAACACGTCGGATTCCACTTTGATTGGACAACTTGGCGTTTTACGAGGCAAAAAAGGGTTCGTTTTTATTATAAACTGATTTGATTTGATTTATTTATTTCATAAAGTAAACTCACTGCGGCAATAGGTTTGGTACATATTTGTCGAGGTGTATATAATATGTTATATTTTTTATCCTGTCATGGTAAACAATATAAAGTATTAGGGATGTATTAAAAATTATATCCATTTTTAATTACGAAAGATATTCATTTTCTGAAAGTTCGATAGTATAGAGTTTTGAGTTTTGAACCAAGATCACTGGTCATACTTAACATTTTTACTTCCTTTCTTACTTATAGATCGATAATCCGTATTATAGCAGCTCTGGCAATATGTTGATAATTCAATAATCCTGTTATCACTCGAGATAGGCGAGCAGCTGTTCCATTCATTGGTTATCATAAAATCATAAATCAGTAGTTACTAAGTAAGTTTACGTAAAATTAATGTAATGCAATTTGTTTGTAAGTGGTTTGTTATCATTAATACTTGCAGTTATTGAATTTAATAGGGAACTGATTGTTTACATTAAATTCATTAAAATGACATTACTGATAACAGTATGCATATAAATACTAACATTAATACTGATTATAATGTAATAGTATAATATTATTAACATTCAAGTTATGTGCAGGTAAAGCAAACTTATTTTGATTAAATGAAACATTCTTACGTTCTTCAGAAAAGTTTATAAAACACATTTTATTGTTATTACACATTCCTAGTGTTAGTTTCGTAGTACAACAACCAAATCGTATCGTGTTTGCATAATACCTCACATCACATCATCAGCCTATCTTGGTCCACTGCTGGCCTCTCCTATTAACTATGCGTATAGGCGCATTAGGAGGTAAACGACCATAATCGCCACGCTGGCCAAGTGGATTGGCCATCGCAGTAATGTGTCCACTATGATGACGCTGCTGCCCATCATCAATCTTCTATCAAAGAATGATCAGTAACACTTCAATTCCTTAGTAGGTTCTTACGACACCCGCGGGAATAGTTGAGGTGGTGACAAACGTATTTTTACTGCTGTTACCACACGGCCAATAGCATGATAAGTATAGGTATAAAATCAGTAAAATGTTTACAACATTCGACTACCCTTTGAAGCTGCTTTCCTTTCAGTGTGAAAAGTCACTAGTTTCAGTGTAAAAATTGCCATGTTTCGGTGTGAAAATTCACAGGGAGGTTAGTAAACTTATTTACTATCCTCCCTTTCTAATAAAAGCAGTATATAACCCGCTGCTTCCCCGGTATATATTGAATAAACGCGTAAAAGCGGCCCATATATCTTACATACACTAGTAGTTTTTGCCTCCCTGGGACACTTTAAAAACCACTGTAGTTTTACAAAACCCGGCGATTTTCAATCTGTAGAAAGATTAGGTAGGCGAATTCGAAATCGCGGAGCCTTCCGACTGAAAATCAATTGGCCCTATTTTACTGCTGTGTCGTAATAATTCGTCGTCATTCGTCATTCCTTACAACTGTAGGTCGAAACAATTAAAGGCTAACGATGACCTAGTTATGCTTGTCACTTTTAGGGTTCCGTGGACTTGCCCTATCCGTACCTGCTTAACTTAAAAATCGTATTTTGCTTAAAGTTTGGAATGAGTCATATTAAAACTGTACTTTTTTTATCGGTTTTTATTTCCAGAACTGTAAATTTTTTATACATTATATACATATTAAACCTAACTAACCTAACTTACGTCTAAGATTGGCCCTTGTGACATTGTACCGAGGATGCCGGCGACATTGGCATTTTCTCGCTGTATCGCAATATTGCCTTTTACGAGGAAGTCGTCAGCTCTTCGGTCTTAAGTTATATCAACCAGACGTTTCGCGATTTCAAAAACTTAAGTGATAAGGTTCCATTACTTGTATCAAACTAGACACTATCATTATAAAATGTTCTCAAAAATAATATGAATAAGGAGTAGTTTCATAACTTTTG
Organism: Thaumatotibia leucotreta; assembly: GCA_025490895.1. NCBI lineage: Eukaryota > Metazoa > Arthropoda > Insecta > Lepidoptera > Tortricidae > Thaumatotibia > Thaumatotibia leucotreta. Next base: position 2,756 of record JALPQI010004631.1, read on the forward strand.
AAATCTGTCGATCGTATCGCACCAAATACAAATACAGTTGATGCACAAAACACTCAAAGACCCAATCAACTAGGTCACAACACTCGCAATCAACAGCAACGGGACTCCTTCAATCGTGTCGACGTGAACTTGATTGACGTCACCGCTCGATAAACAATTCCAATCCCGATCGTGGGCGGTCGACTGTCCTGCTACTGAAGCCCCGGTTTGGAATAGATGTGTTCTGCAGAAATTTAATAATAATTTAATTTTTTGATAGCAGCACCCCTGGCACAGTTGGCTTAGCACATGATCGGTGCGATAGCATGTCACCGTGAGAGAGACTATCCGCCCCTCTTTTATTGTTATAGTTAGTAAAAGACGTGAAGTCTATTTCGCGGTGAAATACTGTCGCATCAATCATGTGCATGTATAGTGATTCGACAGTATCTTACTCAAGTTTGACTACCTGTCTGTGTCTAACTGTTCATTCAACAGTAATAACGGCTAGTCTACGTGATATTCGCGTCACACTTGTGCTAGGGATGCACGACATATAGAGATTGAAAAAACAAACGTTGTCCCTCCTGTGGAGAATCAACATACAGTACAATACAACACAAAACTATATTGCAGACTTTGCGCAATATAAATGTAATATAGTAATGGCAAAATAAAGAAAATACTCCAGTATGTAGATTAAGTAATCACAACATTTGGTATACAGTAACATTTAAAAAAAAAACATGCATTATATTACATCAAAAAAACTCAAATAATAATAATTATTATAAAAGTTCACAATACTTATGCACCTATTGAAATTTATACTACTAGAAATGTAAAAGTCTAGTTGTCAGAATAAAGAGAAAATAAGGTTTAGAGATGTAAAACGTCTCTAAGCGTCATGATTTTAATATTAAATAATAATAATTAAGTGACAATCACAAAGCAACTACCTATATAAAATTAAATAAGCAATTAGAAACAGCCAATACCTAGGTAAACATGACATCACATTAAAATAAACTCGGCGACATACATAAAAAAAAGTCTAATTGAGAATATTCCTCCTTTTTTGAACTTACCGCCTTTGCTCGGAGTATTTCTGTGAGATCTGCAGTTAAATAAAATTTGGTTGTTGCTGAAATAACATTTCAGCCCTTCTGTGACCACTATATGTGACCTACTAATAGAAATTATCTTTGGTGTTGATCGCTCGACAATTGAGAGGTGCATCTCATGAAAACAAACAACCGTTATGTATTCTCATTTGCGACAATCTGTTTGGTTTGTGCTTAAGAATTCTTGACGTCACCACTATGACTTATTGATAAGTACAAATATTCAGTAACTTCTATCTAGTGATCGCTAGAGATTTCTAGAGACTTTCAATTGGTAATTTTTAAGGTCATGCACCATACTTTTATGGACAGAGCTTTTTTCTGGCTTTCGTGCTGATTGTTAAATACATTCCTACAAATTTAGGAACAGCTAAGGTTGAAATAAAAATGAGTTTTCTCTTGTTATCTAACTTTAGAGGTGCATCCCATCAAACCAAAACACCGTTACTCTTATTTGCAATAATCCGATTGCTTTCTACTTTAGAATTCTTGACGTCATCGCCGTTATGACTTATTGATAAGTACTTTTGTATTCACCAGTTTCTATGCGGGCGTAGAGGCAGCAACTGCCGAAGTGTCCACATAAGTTTTTTCTTACTGATTTTATGTTTCTGAAATAGTTGGATTTGGCTTAAATAACCGCAAATATGTAAAGTTGGCTCAATTGATCTCTCGCCACCAGTCACCTCGTGAGTGTCGTGAGTGGTGGATGTTTTGACAGTGTCCCCATAATGTTTAATGTTGTTCTTAACTAAAGAGTTTTCGTTCGTAGTTTAATGCACCAAAACAATTGTTTTGGTAATTTTACACTTACAATAAATTAGCTAGAAAACTCCGGGCTTTTATAGAACAAAAAAAAAGTGTAGGTATTTTTTTTAGTATAGGTCTCCTTCTGATATATTGGAGAGATGCACTAACACCATTACAATAGATGCTAGCTCATATATTTGTAACCACCCTGGCTGCGCCGATATATCTGAGATAGCGACTGTACTTAACCTGTAATCGCCCATTTTTGTGTAAAGTGTGCTTTTTGACAATCCACAATGTCGTAACAGATGTGCTTACCATAAAATCAACTGATGACTCTGGTTGTCACGGAATTGGAACCCGCTTCCTCTGGATTACCGGTCCAACGTGCTTCCAATTACACCAGACGACCTTCCGTGATTCACAGTGAATTTAGTCAGTGGTATTCTGAAACTAATCACTAGCGAGATCAGGGGGGTTACCGTGACGTACTAATACGATTCAGTTTAGGTTCAGGGAAAGGGACAGTGATATACGACTCGTATAGTCTTGTCGCTTTCTCTCGACCTAAACTGAACCGCATAAGTACGTCATGGTAGCCTTCGTGACCCGTGTACTTTTGTGTGTTCGATCTAACCATAGTTCTCTTTCAGATAATACCTCACAATGGTAATGCCGCGATGACGTCCGAGCTGACGATGGAGTCGAAGGGCACCCAGATCCACCTGCCGCTGGTGGGGCGCGGCAGCCGCGGGGAGCTGGGTGACAAGGTCATGTTCAGCCAGGTGAAGAGCCCGCCCTTCGCGGAGCAACTCAATAACGGACAACTACTAGGGTGAGTTTTCTTAATTATGCTTTTTGATACTTCTGCTCCTATGTGATGGTGAGATGACAGGACTGTGGCGTAAGATCCAATGAACCAAAATGATAACGCGATTTTTCTGGTTGATTTACTCTTAAAACCATTACTTTAGGAGTATTGTTTTCTAAATACATAAGAAAATAAGTTCCAAATCAATTCCCATAAAATGAACGAAGTTCTACAAATTTTTTTTAGTACTGGCGACCTTTCACCCCTGTTTTAGAACTCAATTTTAAGTTTGGCGACCGTTAAATTAATAAACTTCCAAATACAATAGAATTTCGATATTTTATGTTGAGTATCCATGAATTTGACAGCTGTTTGTACCTCACGTCTACGTAGCGCCACCTGGTGGCAGAAAAATATTGGAAACGCTGATTATTTTGTGAATTGTCTTTGGTTGAAAGTTGGTCGACGATATACTGACAGTGAGGTTTACTTGTCCCCTCCTAAGTACCCACATGGCAAATTGGCAATAGTGCATGGTGGACGAGACAAGAACGAGCTAACTAAGAAACCTATTTTCACGAATTTTGCACGTTGAATGCACCAAGGACGTGTATCCTGAATGAATAATTAGGTTTATTAACTTTTTCCGCACAGCGTCTAAGGTATTTATTGGGCACATATACCCAAACGTAGCTATTCAGAACCGTTTTCTGAATTTTCTGCTATCCTTTCTTCAGTTTGGAGTATTGTAAAGTAGAATGTTTTGACACCTTTACTTATATGTGTGTGATAGAAAATATTTGTTTAGAATTTCAGACTATCGTGGAGTCGTTTTTAACGTTTTAAACAATGTCAACTAGGCTAAATCTCCGCATAAAGCTTCGTACAGCCTAATAATCTTTGAAATGTTTGATACAAATCCATTTCGATGTTTTACACGTCATTTCAATAAATGAGAAGCGTTCACGTTTTGTTTATTAATTTGTCTCCAATGGCCTTCTCGCTCCAATTGAAAGCAATGTTTCCAAACACGAGCCACTCTCGTGCTCCGAGCATTGAATTCTGTTTTCACTGATGGAATGGTAAACAAACATTTATTTACACTTACGTGTAAGATGGCCAATATTCTGAACTTTAATTAAATTCAAGTATACGGAATGGAAACAGAAATTCTAATTTTACTGAAACACACGAGTAGGTACCTACACAATTACTTATGTCTAAATATCTAAGTAACATGGATAGTTATATTAATTAATAGTAAAGAGCTACCTACCTCTGACCTATATTCATTAATATTGATTCAATATTAATTTGATCAGTAGGTTATTTAGTATATTATAGTTGATTATTAGGGCATAGACTGTTGAAATGAAATGTCTGACAAAATATATTTTTTATTCATATTCCATCAGGTCTTCGTGTCCCACTTCGGGATCTTCCACGCACCACACAAAGATGCGAGAAAATTGTGAAGTCCATCTCTCCATTAAAATCGGTGTCATTGGTGATGGTCTATCAAAACTCACAAAGCTGAGTTCGATTTTCTGAGATTCACGAGGGGACTGTTTTAATTCTTATTATTTTTTTTTTTTGTATATGGCTGTTTGTTTTTCTAAAAAAAAAAAAAATACTAAGTTTTCTGGGTTGAAATCCCACCTCCGGCGTTGGAAAACTTCGGTATTTTTTCTTTGGTATATGACATCTAATATTTAAGTTTTCTGGATGGAAAAAGCAGTCCTACTTTAGAAGAGAAGGATCCTGTCCTTCTTCAAATTCAGTGGACACAAAAGTTATGTTGACACAATCTTACTATTATGTTTCTTTGTCGCGATATATAGCGATTAAATAGATATGACTCAATTTTAGCTCCAATTATTTAATGGGTTTTATTTAGTGTTTCGACGATAGGAAAGTCCTGACTTGAGTGCGCGCCGTGTCTCTAGATGCACATCTAACGATGCATAATCTGCTTGCACAAGCCTATATAGGACAGCTACGTGAACTAGAATAACTAGACGATTAAAACCGGTCTAAGATCAATTCTCCAATCAAAGCACTTGTCGAACATCAGCCGGAAAATAACTAGTATAGTAGATAACTGGGTTACTAAGTACATTACGTATGCGCCCTTGGTCGATAAAGGACACAGCTGCACGAACGAACCTAATTTTCTGGGCCAGCTGGAAGGCTTCATGAGATGTTTTATTAAATTATGGAACCTAGAAAATGTACAAAATTACTGCGAGTTTTAAAAACAGACCAATTGAGAGTTGGGTGCTTAGCTCAGGAAAGGTAATTATAATTATTAACTCATGTTACGTCTGTCCGTGATTTATATACACAGCAAATCATTAATTGTAAATCTTCATTTTTATGATTCTATGTTGAACGTTTATCTTCATTTGTCAACTTTAATGAGTCTGTTTATTGTAACTTAAATATAATTGCTTACTACATACATATATTTACTTTTAAGTACATCTATTGGCTACTAGTGCTGTCCCCAAGTGACTGTTTCCAATATTGTCTCTCCATTTCGAAGGCCGATAAAAAAGATGATGGACCCGATTCTATCGTGTTTAGGTACATTTATTACTCATCATTGATGAAATAAAGATCTCTCAACATTTTTTGTTTATTTACTTTATATGTATTATACTTTGACGTATTATTTTCTGTTATCAGTCTTAAATATCACGTTAATTAAGTGTATAATGATTACCAAGGTTTAAAATATAAGCTTTATGAGCTTGTATTTTAGAAGATAAATTAAACATAGATAATGTTTATTTATTTATGAAGGGAAAATAGTTTGATCATGTTGGATAAGTACGTATTCGGAGTAAACAGATAAGGATCAATTAGGCTTCTAAACATGTGTATGTTATGTATATCAGTATTCGGTACAGTATATTTAGGAACGCATCACTATTTTAGGTATGTTTCCTTTTTGTATGCGGTACATTCTTAGATTTAGGTAGGTACTCAAGTGCCTTACATGTTTTCAAATTTAAGGTCTCATTCAAAACTCTTCCGTTGTAATATTTTCTTTATAACATTAAAATTAGGTAATCAGTATACTTACTTACTACGTGTAATACACATTCCGAGAAAATATAATTCAAAAACAAATCACATATCCTAAAAGGTCAACGAGTAGGTGTGAAATTAAAGCAATTATACGTAATTCAAGCATTTTTAAGACAGCGTATTTTTAGTGTAATCGCGTCTTTAATAAGTCTTTGCTTTTTTCTATCTTACAAAGTAAAAGATTCCTTATTCAAGTACATAGATAAGCCTAGCACCAACAAGCATTTTTTAGAGTCTTTAACTTTATAATAACCGTTGTTAATTTACAGTATTTCGGTACTCGTAAATAATAGGATATCAAATCGTTTATCCAAAGCCATTCAAACCTCAATATACGTACCTATTATAGTGTAAAAAAATATTTTCATAGTAAATTATTATGAAGTAAATCATTCATTTTAACTGTGTTTCGTAATGAATTTAGAAACTATAGTAGACCGACGAATTATTAATGGATTATATTTATTCATACCACTAGGAACTGCGGTAAAGTTGTTATTAAAAATATTATATATTATACCTTCTTTAAGTTTGCCAAACTTCGCAGGTATTGTTATCATAATTGTAAAGTACATAACGCTAATAAATCTAAATTTATAAAATAACCATCGCTGAAATGCAATTTAACCTAACTACCCTAACATTTTTATATATTTTTTGCTAAGATGATTTAAATACAATTGAAAGTAAAGAAAATATTTAGATTAAGATAATTCTATATCAAGAGATTTGACTTCATGTGTTTTATATACCGGTCTACGAGTTGGAACATTTTTCACACTTCACACAAGGCTGGCCTTAATAACAAGGAATTCCCAAAGCATTTTTAAAGTCAACATTAATAAAACGATTGCAATTACTTATTAAATGTAACGTGTTTAATTGTTTACACATTATGATTACCTACCCAGGTTGATGAGTTATTAACTTGTTCGATAATCACCGGCGATGAAGCCATGGAAGTGGTTCCGGTTTGTAATGACGCTTAATGGCTTTGATCATGATCATCAGTATAGCTGTTCACTAATCACATTGGTCCACGAAGATCCATACTAGATTAGTTACTACAGCTCGTAAAGGTGCATTTAGACCAAACGAGCATTTGCTGATTCTATCCCCCACTCTACGAAATCAACGAATTTCGACGAATCACGTTCTGTGTAACGAACGATTCGACTTTCGTAGATTGGGGGATAAAATGAGCAAATGCTCATTTGGTGTAAACTCTAAATGCACGTTAATATGTGATCGGAATTGACCTTCTAGTATTAGGGTTCCTTTCGATATTAGGGTTCCGTGGCTATCTCCGAATATTAAAAAACACGGCTATTTACATCCAATACGCATTAACAACGTTGCATTGGCAGTTCATGATAAGCACACGGGCTTTATTGCCTCAATGATTCCGTTCCGTGTGAACTAAACTAGCGATATACAAATTAGATAGGTATGAACAATTATACACGGTGTTACGTCAGCAATCCGAAAGATTTTAATGCTGGATTCCTGACCATATTTAGAGTCTTTAATGTTATATAAAATTTCCTGGATTCGGCTTGGTTTCAGAGAAAATCAACCTTTTTTCGAAATAAGTTTTTCGACGTAATTCGTCATTTAACTTCTTTTGGATTACAATGCTACCACAATGTGTTCTAATATTACCACACCTTTTGCCTGACAATCAAAAAATACGAATAGACTTGACGAAATAACCTCTACCTAAAAAAACAATTGAAATAAATAATTTAAACAAATTGTTGTTATGATAAAAAGTACTGGAAATGTTAAAAAGTATTCAAATCGGCCTAAAAAAAAAGAAAAAAATTTTTTTTTTGGTGGAATTGACATTAAGTCTCATAATATTTTTTGTTTATTTTGATGTCTAGATTGCATAGTTAAAATCTTTCGCAATGCTCGCGTAACACCGTGTATTTGTATATTTTAGAAATCATATCAAAAAATAATGTGTGGACACATAAAATCGGCCAGGCAACGAAGCTTTACAGACTTGTTTTATTTCACGGTTTCGCAGACGGGCTCAGAGGTCAAATTCCTCGATGTAGATAATAAACATAGTTAAAGGATTTCTTCGTAAAGGAGTTGTCCTTTGTTTGATGTAAAGATCACGCGTTCTACAAGTAAGTTTAAATAAATAATACGACCATCGGTATACGGTCTGTGTGGAGAGTGCAGACGTGTGGAAGCAGGGCAAATATATCTCACGAGACTTCACTTACCGAACATACGTTACCGAAGGAAGTTTTACAAACATGCCAGTGTTACTGCATTTCTAGCTAAACAAAGGTAACCTATTTCCATAATATTGTAAGGAAGTCCAGTGCATCTGAACTGCATGAGCGAGGTTGCATTCTGCATCACGCACATTTGATTATTTATCTTCACACGTGATAGGAAACTTGTGATGATTGCTACATCCTGCATATTGAGTAATACCATTATTATGTTTCTTGAAAGTTATTGGCAAGAAATCTCAATGTAGAAATGTGGAATTGAGTTTCGGGTAAAACGAAAAAAAAATATATTGCATGTTTCGTATTAACTTACTGCGTCCAATTAACGTTCTAATATTATGTACCTACATAGTTAAGGGCTGATCCGTGGCTGTTCCAAACCAAAAATCACGATCGTTTCAACTGTCTTACGAATGTAAGTCATACAACCTAGTTACGAGTAGGCTGCGTTTCCACACCTATTAATGACTCGTGCGAGGTGTCATTTGTATGGAAACACATCCTCGCACATCTCTGGAAGAAACGCAGACTTATGATCGCTTCGTAGCACAAAAATGAGTTTACGTTTCGTTTTCATCGTCCTTAACTATGTAGGTACCTACAGGTTTTTTGCAATCATGCAACAGTGGATTGCATGTCTCTCTTTCACACTCATAACACCTCGTTGTTGGAGTGGCACACACCGATGTTCGAATCCAATTTTCAGAGTTCGCGGTAATAGACTGATCGAGTTGATTATAGTCTGATTGAGTTAAAACGCATTTCGCGCTTCAGATAGTTAGTGCAGTAGGTGCGAGTTCGCAAGTGCTTGTGAACTAACCGGTTCAATTACCGCTAGCGTACCTAGTTATAGTTCACGCTCGTAGTAAACAAAGTTTAGCCATATCAACCGGTAACTAGGTTATGATAATGTGCCGTTGCCGAGTGGTTACGGCAGTAAAAATACATTTGTCACCACAACTCTTCCCGTGGGTGTCGTAAGCGTCGTCTAAGGGATTGAAGTGTCACTGACCATTCTTTAATTGAAGATTGATGATGGGCAGCAGCGTCATCATAGTAGACGCATTACTGCGATCGCCAATCCGCTTGCCCAGCATGGCGATTATGGGCATTTACCTCCTAATGCGTCTATATTATACGCATAGTTAATAGGAGAGGCCTTCGTCCAGCAGTGGACTGAGATTGGCTGATGATGTGAGGTTATGATACACACGAAACAAATGAAAACGAGTTAGTGTCTGCACATTTGTTAGAATTCTCCGAACAGGATGCTTAACCAAGTTGCCAATCGCTAACGCTTAGTAGCGTATCGTCGTTTTCACTCTCGTGCAACGTGCAACAAAGATAGTTAGCTGCCTTTCGTTTACGATTGACGATTAAGCGTTAGCGATTGGCAACTTGTCTAAGCACCCTGGAACGGTTTGATATTGTTTGTTACCTACTTTCACACCGCTTACGTTCGAAATGTGAAGTCATGTGACATGTATCGACGCGCCTCGCTGCTAAACGAGCAGAAAATCATGAAATTGACAGCTGTGGGATATGATGCCACTTTCAGCAGGCCGTTCCCTTGTTTGCCACCGTTTTAGGTGTGATAACGTAAACAATCAGTTAAGTACCCGTATCGAGCTGTTGTGAAAACTGAGAACGCTATTTCCTTTAGCTAGCTATCATTATTCTTAATTGAGGTATTTGATTGTATAATTTACTTAGCCACCAGTGTTTGTTGTTGCTGTATAAAATGAGTATTAACTAATATGTTTTAACTAGACAATCTTGTACAGTCACCACACGGGATTGTTGAGCCGCTTGCCACTGTTCACAACTTGGTCGAATAATACAAATCGGGTTCCGAACTCTTATGAGGCTGGTATCACGACTTCGGCCGAACTCTGCTGACCAATGGGGCGTTCGTTGCTACGGTTAGCCAATGACCGCTCGCGTATTCTTCAGAAGGTGACATTACCATGGTTAGGTAATAACATAAATGTTTAACCAATGATTGTTCGCTATTTTTCCGGAAGCTGACGTTACTATAGTTACGTTATAATTATAACATCCGCTTTAGACCTTAAGACGTCAATCTAAATTCAGAGCCCTGGCCCCAATTTCACAACATTGACAAGTCCTACAATTGTAAATCTACGGTTTCTCCAATAGGGAGCGTCTATAGGCTACAGTTACCGCTTTCCATCGGAAGGGCCGTGCGTTTGTTTGCCACCAGCATAAAAATTAGTGCAGGAACTTTAATAAATCAGCAGTAAATAGCTACTTTTATGCGAAGCAAAATTACAATTGTCACAAAAATCACGACAATTGTAGCGAAATTCCGACATAAGCCGAACCTCATGTCAAGAATTAATGAAAATTGTACTAAACCTTGCGACAATTGTCACGGGTATCGGAAAATAAAAAGTAGTTTATTAACGATATAATAACGTTATTAGTAATAATTTTATGTTGGTGGCAAACAAGCACATGGACCGTCTGACATTAAGCGGTAACCGTAGCCTACGGAGGCCTGTGACGTCAGTAACAGTGATATTTTACAATTGTCACAATTGTAATTATGGTGAAATAGGCCACTGATGGTAATTTCGTTTACTTTCCTTTTAACGGCTGTCACTGACAGGTATTTTTTCAAAGTTAGAATTTCAGTCAGAAACTATCAAGTTTCTATTATACATTTTTATGACTACTGACAGATTATGGGTAGATTGTCAAAGGTTACCTACCATATTTATACAAAGGTTACATTACATAAGTGTTCAACTAACGTCAACGGAGCTGTAACGAATGATAATAAAGACAGCAATAGCATTTGTCTCTGTCAACGAAAAAATATATTTAAAATTGCTCGACAACATGCCTATTTATACAAATATGAATGGAAAAAATACCTCGCCTATTAATATCAAATAAATCATGGCTTCCGATTTGACGCAAATACGAATAAATTACTAAACGGTTTTACACAAATCTATGAAGAACTGTCGTTATCCAGTTTCCTCTAGGAACAACGACATCTAGCGTCTAATAATGGCCGATGACTAAGACTTGATTCTCGTAGACGAAGAAATTTTTATTATTTCAACTAGTTTTGACACACTGAAATTTTGACGCAACAAAGATTCGTATTTGACATATCATCGGGGAACATCAGTCATGTCGCGATCGTGCCTGCAAACGAAAAATACTGAACCCATAATATTACACGACCAAATTGCATCCATTGCCAAGTGGCTCAACATTCCCATGTGGTGACTGTACACAACATTATTAAACTTAATGAAAATTTGCGCGATTTGGTCCAATACATTTCGATCCATACGAGGTATACCGTTAGGGAAAAAAACATCGTTTCCATTAGCTATGTTACGAAAGTTAGTCATAGAAACTATGAGGTTGACTTCCTAATCTAATACAAAAATGAGACGGTAAGTTTGTTTTCATCAAAGCGAGTGTGATGATACCTTACTTATAAAACGTCGATAACAGTATGTAGATATTATACGTAGATACTATTATTCATATAATATATAGCTATCTCAAGCAAACGAGCCAAGAGCTCCTCGTTAAATCAGCGTAAGCTTTAAAGCTCTGAATTTTCAAGATATGGAGCTTTAGACTGTACGACCTGTACGTGTACGTAGGTTAAGAACTTACTTATATCCCCTCTTACCAATAGATAGGGCAGAGTAAGTTCAGTGTAAGTACTACCTATTATTATTTTGTATGATTATTATACCTACCTACTTACATAGTAAGTTCTACCCTTTGCATGAAATAGTGATTCACCTTCATTCATCAGTCCTCCGTCCTTACAACTTAAGTAAGGAATAAGGGATAATCCCGGCCTAAATGTTTTCGTAAAATCTATGATAAATTACAATTACCATGGTCATAATCTGACAACGTACGATTTCCAGCATTTTTGGTGCAGTGTGGTTCAATTAAGGGATGTTAAGTAAGTTATTCGAAAGGAGATAGCGAGTTAAGGTTAATCTTTGTGTTATAACGTGTTATGACACGTTACAGCTGAAAATTGACTCCAGGATTCCTTTAACTCAATTAAATTTACCAAAAACCCTAGAAGTTTAGTTAAAGGAATTCAAGGGTCAGTTTAAGTTGAAACGAGTAGGTAATAACACGTTGTATGACAATAACGAACTTTATGTAACTCACTATGTCCTTATAAATAACTTACACCATATCCCTTAATTGAATTACATTGCACCAAAAATGCTGGAAATCGTACGATCTCTGGTCATAATAGTAATAATATAAAATCAGAGTCAATAGAAAAAGAAAAAAATGGTTAAGCCGCATACTCACGTATCCGATATTAAACTCCACCACGAAGACCGCGAATTATGCCGCTATTATAATATCAAAGAAAAAAATAAGAAAATCGCGTGTCTAAAATAATCGATCGAATAAAACCGAATTGATAACGGAATAAAACTGTTTTATGTCCCATCACTACAAATGTTAGTTTTATCATAGACAAGATAAATTTCGATGAGTAAAAAATCTCGACTAGCCCTTGACATATATCGTAAAACACGTCCGAAGATTTCTTTGTACTTAATTATTAATAAATATCAGATATTTTAACTAAAATGTATGTGAACACAAGGTTTAAGGTTCTAAGTTGTGGATAGTATCAAGATTGTGTTTGGAAAGTATGTGGTTACGAAGTAATTCAGGTTTGCAGGTTTGTTTACCTTTTTTTCTTTTTCTATTGACTCTGATTTTAGTACGTCATTCATAATAAAGGATCTATAAGCCTGTAATCTACGTGCAAGGGTAATCAGGGCGAGTGTGCGTACGTAAATGGAATTTAGGCAAACCGTATGTCAAGGTCGTATTAGCAATTTGGTTAATTAAATGAACGGGGGTTTAGGGCCTTTAGGAGCTTTACTCAGGCTTATAATGGCTGATTAAAATAATGCAGGCACATGAGTACACTCTGTAGGTACCAGCAGTACAATGGACAAGCGTATTATGACCCCATTTATAGCGCATGCATGACATAACATGTTAGTTAATGAAAGTGTTCTTCTCTTACGAACATGATATGTCATTAACTATAGTGCTATGTCAAACGGCACTGCATTTTATAATGTCTATTTTATAAAATAAATGTGTTCGTTTTGGGTCCATATTGGCACTTATACAATTTTTTCTTCGAATATTTTTACTAATACCGTTTTTTACTCATAATCATCATTACTCCGAAATTTTTTTCTCATACTTTTTTTCTTACTAAAAATTATACTTCTACCTACAATGTTCATAACGATTTTTATTTCGAAATTTTATCCTCCTAAAGTCGTCAAGTAGATTAATCTATACTCATAAAGTTATTTGAAATAAATTGTTTATTTATAAACATTTTCCCATTAGGTTCACTCTGTTGTGGTATAATTCTTTTATGAATAACAAACTATGTAGTCATAATGGGCTTTGTGCAGAAAACTGTTGTGACATACTCAACTTTAGCATATTTATTTGTGGCAGATTTCGAGTTGTTCGAATATTATTCGAGCATAATTTCGATGCTCCTATTTATGATGAGGCATAATCTGGATGTACATAAAAAGTATCGGCATAGTTTGTTTTAGCATAACAGAGAAGGAATAATTACAACCTCTCAATTTAATCGAGGTAGTAGTAATATTCTATACGTTACTTACTGTGTTACTGAGCTGAGTACTTTCTAGGTTGCTAAAAAAAAAATAACCTCGAAGACTAAGGCGGGAGCAAAGCTCCCGCCTTAGTCTTCTAACCTAACCTATCCGAGTCGGATCTGCCCCGGAAGGTTTTGTTCGCTCGCTTCGCTCGCTCACTGCAGAAATTTTCACCCTCACAGCAAATTATGCCTGACGAAAAAGGCAAGTTTCGAACATGTGGCTACATGCCCAAAAAAAAATGCAAATCTAATTTCTGTCTTATACCACTCGGCGTAATCTCGGACAAAATAATATTCGAAATATTGTTATTTAAGCCAAGTGATGTTTCTGTCTCATTAACCAAATTTTGATGCCAAAATAGATTATACCAAGTCTGTTATGTCCTAAGCGTTTCGGACAAAAAAAGTTTAGAGGGAACCCGTTTAGTACAGTACCTACTCTGCCACAACCTGATTTGTGCAGGTAGCTAGTTTACAGTAATAGTACGATTTATATTTAATTAAACAAAAATAATTCATACATAAAACCAGTACAGATAAATATAAATACCTATAACATTAGAATATATAGCATAAAATAAGTATAGTGAAAAATTATATAAACATAAAAGTTAGTACTAAAAATATGTATGAAAAACAATATTATGAACATAAATAATTCTATGTGATGATGATTATGAACAAAGATTATTCTAAATACCGATCATTATGAAGTTAAATTGTATAAGAAAAATTTTCGGAGTTCCAATAATCTAAGTTGCAATTTTATAAATACTTTGGCGCACCCGTTCGTTTTTAGTAAAACGTCCCACTTTGTCGCTTACTATAAAGACGAGATTTCCTTGTATCTTCATATGAATACTTAAACTGACAAAGCGGCTTAATGGCAAACGACAAAGTGGGACTCACAAATGTTCCTAAAATTAGCCAAAAATATGCTCTACCGCTTTTGGATTTTATTCTAGAAAAGAATAGGGATAGTAAGTAGATCACTTTTTGGTTCTTTATGCGTCTATTTGACAATTTTTGCAAGAAGGCTCCGTTAGACAGTTTCATAGTTAATTAATAAATAATTAACCCCAACTCCTCCTGCGGGTGTCGTAAGAGTCAACTAAGGGATTGAAGTGTCACTGACCATATTTGATTAAAGATTGATGATGGGCAGCAGCGTCATCATAGTAGACACATTACTGCGATCGCCAATCCGCTTGCCCAGCGTTGCGATTACGGGCATTTACCTCCTAATGCGTTTATACGCATAGTTAATAGGAGAGGCCTACGTCCAGCAGTGGACTATCATAGGCTGATGATGATGATGATGAAATAATTAATCTCGAGTTCAACTAAACTATGTATGTTACGTCTATTGAATGGATGGAGCCTCTTCGTCTAGCGCCGCTTGAATTTCCGCCATGAATAATTTATCAAATCGTCTCGATCTGCATCTTCCGTCCCTCTCCAATGCCGGTTATGTAAGTGAGACTTCGAGACTACTTAACATGTCTCTTGTGATATTTGCCAGGAAAGGCTATTATTAAATTTAAGGCTGGGAAGAGTTATTTCATGTGCTTAGTGTTCAATATTCCACATATTAAATAGCAAAAGGTTGTAGACAATACAGGGTGTAATCGATAAGTGTTTACAGGCCATAATTCCGTAAATATGAGAGATATCTGAAAACTTTTAACTGATATCGGAAGTACGTTACCCAACGAGTAAAATTACATTAATATTTTTTTCTAAATAGATATTAAAAATACTAACTTAAAACGCTCCCATACATTTAGTATGACGACTTCCAGCCAGAATGTCGGGTGTCGTAAGAGATAAAACTATTAGAGATTCGTTATTTGTACGAATCCATTGTAATAAAATAATAATACTACCGTTAATGAAGTAATTAATCTAACATTTATTCTTAAATAAAAAAAATCGTATTAAACTAGTCTTTGAATGAACGGTTACGTACTAATCGTATCGGAGGGTTTGAGATATTTCTGATTTTATTTCAAAAAAGTTATTAATGTGATTTTACTCGTTGGGTAACGCACTATCGATATCAGTTAAAAAATTTCTGATATCTCTCATATTTACGGAATTATGGCCTGTAAACACTTATCGATTACACCCTGTATACTCGATAGAGCTTCCTATTTTGGGCCACCGTTAAAAATAACGTGGAGCTCCGCTAGTTTGCGTTCTTTTGATAAATTCATGGCATGATTCAACTATCCTGTCCGGGTAGATGTCCCGGATTGATTTGTTAGATGAGTTTCCCAAACGCAGTTATTCCTTGCAGATAATTTTCTTTTCGCCGTTGTTCATAGTCGCAAATTTTCCCACTTTTTTAATTTCCCTGACTTAATATTTCATGGTAGCCACTTTTATGATCGCATTTATTCAAAAACGCATTTTTCACATTCGTTTTATTACTCTGTAGTATATTTTCCTAGACTAATTCTTTTCACGCACGAATTTGTTTACAAAAGCGTTTTTTTAGATTCGTTTTATTACCCTGTAGTATATTTTCTGCTTGCAATATTTCCCTAAACCAATTTTTTACATGCTCAAATTTGTTTAAAAACACTTTGTTAGGGTTCCGTAGTCAACTAGGAACCCTTATAGTTTCGCCATGTCTGTCTGTCTGTCTGTCTGTCATAGGATAATCTCAGTAACCGCTAGTACTAGAAAGCTGTAATTTGGCACGAATATGTAAGTCACTAGTGATTGTAATATTTTCGGAAATAATTGCCCCGGAAGTTTAAAAAAATGGGTTCCCTCCCCGCCTCTAACTTTTGAACCGTAAGTCCAAAAATTATGAAAGTAAAGCTTTATAAATACTTTCAAGAAAAAATATTTTGACCTTGATCGGCTAAGTTTTTGAGTTATGGTAAATAAAATTACGGAACCCAACACTGAGCGTGGTCCGACACGCTCTTGGCCGGTTTTTTTACATTCGTTGTATTACTCTGTAGTATATATATTTTTTTGCTTGAAATATTCTTATTCATATAATGTATGCAATGGTAGAATATCTCGATGTTATGTTTGTTAAGCAAACCTCTTTAAATTGAATAGGATATTGAAAGTTCTATAGTTCTTTATCATAAAAAATTAATACTTCACAATGAGTAGGCAAGACATTGACATTGTCATTTGCGTGTTTCGCATAGAGCGGTTAGTAATATATTTTGAAAAAAATGGGGGATCCTGATCAATCTGAAAAATCAAAGTGTGTATTATTTGATTTCTGTTTTAAAAGAAGAAGCAATGAATGCTAACTTTAAAATATTGCAGTCGGAAATAAATATAAAAATTTACCGCAAGCGAGCCAAAAAGTTTACGGAAATGGATCGAAAAATCCAAAATATTGTGAATGCATATTTGCAATCTAAAATTACTATCGCTCAATGTATTCTAAAATTATCTTGCTTAAAATATTAAATAACTAAGTGTTACTGCACATGATCACCAGAATAATCGTCACGGACAATGCCACACCGCGGGTTTCCGAGTAAACTAATTTAATGTTTTTCTTTTGAATCTAAGGGGACCTTATGACATTTGCAATTCGCGAGCGAGTTGAAAGCGAAGTGAACATAACTCGCTGCACGCTCGCTTCGCTTTCAACCCGCCCGCAAATCGCAAGTGTGATAAGGCCCTTAAGTATTGTACATATTGTAGTCATTACAAAACATTATACCTGTAAAGGTCTATTTTTATGTTTAAGTTTTAATATTCGGAGTAAACTTGTTTATTGTTTTCTTTTTAATCTTAGGTTCATATTGTAGTAATAACAAAATATATTTTAATATTAAAGAGTAAAAAGTTGTGTTATTATTATGTTCTGTATAGTTCCGTAGTGGTAGACCGATCCCTCACTGTCCGAATAACTTTTAAAATGGGTGAATCACTTTTATTTTGTATTTTCGTAAAGAACAAATCAAAATTAAAAAACCGGCCAGGGGCGTTTCGGACCACGCTCAGTGTAGGGTTCCGTAGTTTTTCTACCATAACTCAAAAAGTTCTAAACCGATCAAGATCGAAAATAATTTTCCTTGAAAGTATTTCTAAACCTTTACATTCATGATTTATTTCATAATTTTTGGACTTACGGTTCATAAGTTAGAGGGGGGGGGACGCATTTTTTTTAACTACCGGGGCGATTATTTCCAAAAATTTACCCTGTGTCAAAAAATTAATTTAGAAAACCCCCATAATTTTTCAAATACCTATCCAACGATATGTCACACGATGGGGTTAAAAAAAATCATCCCCCACTTTTGGTGTTCGGGAGGTAAAGCCTAGCAAGTTAGTATTAAACCCTGAATTCATGTGGCTATATACCGCTTTCATATGGCAATAATGAGGTCTACTCAGAACCACGAACGAAATTTTACCTCTCTGTCGCACTGGTTATCACGTCCGTAAGCCTATAGAGACGCAAAACTTCTTTCGTGGTTCATGGTAGACCTCTTTGAAGTGTCACGGCTGCCAAACACTGTTCGGAAAACATTGTTACCCGGATTGCTGTGAAATCCCTCATCCTTTTTTGGTTATGAGTAATTTACCGCATTCAGTTTTCTTTTTAAAGCTTCTTTTAGTATTTTTTTCGGCAAAATAGATAGTATTTTTTTAATATTTAATCCTGTTTATGAAGCTGACATATAATGAATTTTGACGTATGCTGATAAAAAGTACCCATTGCCAGTAAAATTAATTAGTACCAATGAAAATCCGCATGGTAGCCAAGGTTTAATACTATCTTGCCAGGCTTTACTGTACAATTTTTTTCTATTTTTTTATTTGCGCACCTTGTTGGCATCAGTGGCTTACATATTGGTGTCAGCAATTCCAGCTTTCTATTACTACCATTTACTAAGATTATCCTCCAACATACAGACAGACGGGTAGACATGGCAAAACTATAAAGGTTCCCAGTTGACTACGGAATCCTAAAAAAATATATTGGAATACCCCGAGATATTTTCGTATCAGACATTTTTGAAATTAGCCGACTATACCTTACATTAATAAAATCATATAAACGGAACAGCGAAAGAAAACTATTGGAAAATATAGCTATGGATAAAAAAAAAGTATAAATTAACTGCAGGTTAAAATTACGGCAGAAAATATCCGAAAACAGAAGCAAAGCGATTTTAAAAATAAGCTGCAAAGGAAAACTGAACTGTAGGTTAAAATTCAGACAGAAAAATATCGGAAACAGAAACAAAGCTACTGTAAAATATGCTGCAGAGGAAAATTTAACTACAGGTTAAAATTCAGACAGAAAAATATCTGAAACAGAAATAAAGCGACCGTAAAAATAAGCGATAGAGAAAAAAAGTGACTAGGATAATCGCTTTCGGGAAAAAATGCGAAAAGAAAATTATCTGCTAGGAAAAACTGCGTTTGGGAAACTCATCTAACAAATCCCCGGATTCCCCCTACGCTACTAGTATAGTGAGCTAGGGTAACATGTAGCCTAGATACATTCACGTGTTCACGACGCGGCTGTTTAGAGCATGCTGGCGACTTGCCAGCACTATTACAAAACCATTGATGGAATGAAGGCGGCATCGGCATTTCATCGTAACCGGCTGCCGTGTTATATTTTATGAATTTTATGATTCATGTCATAAACAGAACTTACAAGAACGTTCATGTTTTAAACTCCGGGACTTGCTGCCGGAGCTTATTTATTCTGAATACTTCATGATATCTGTTAACATTTTTGTTTATAAGTACCTAACAAAACGGTAAAAGATGTTTTTCTTGTTGTGCTTTATTTATGTTAAATTTTAGATGACGTAGGTACAATTGTAAAAGCCCTCTTATCCTCATTTGGTACCACAGATTTACTTTAGATAAAGCAGTTAGTTGACTTTGAATTTAGATGTGCTGCTAATTTATTGTAGCAATGATTTAAAGTCTTTATTACAAGACAGAGTCGATAAATGTAGCCCATTAATCTGTCTATCATATAAAATATAAACGTACTCATTGTCGCAGTGTTTTCGGTATTAACACTTACTGAATTGCAAGTTTAAAGTAAAAAAAAAAATACATATATATATAGCCGTGATTTTTATCAGACTTGAACTATGAACCTTATGACCCTGGTAATGTATTTGTTTGAGCGACTGCTGAGTTTTGCTGTAACGCAATAACTACCAGTTATTTTTAGTTCTCTGAAACCGATAAAACCATTTCGCAACCAATTTGCTATCGTCCGCGTAACGCTCATGCGCAGAGGTGAAACGGGACACAGTTTATTGAACTTACTGACTTATAATTGACCCTGTACGCAAAATAGTTATATCGTCTACAAATAAAAGTACTTAATCTAAAATAAGTTCTCATACACTTTGCTTAGCTTAAAAGTTTCGAGGTTGACGCAAGTAAATTAAAACAAATACCTTACATACTTATGAAACGATGTAAACAAAACAGAACTGATACTGTGCGGAATATTTTTGTCATGATTCTCATAACATCTTAGAAAATAGAAACACGATAACACGAACACCATATTTTTAGAACTTTTCATCTTGTGAGAATTCGAACGTAGCACGTCAAAACAGTTGCACTACTCGCACTCTGCCCACTTCAGTAGGTACCTAAACATTATAAAGTATGCTAATGAGAAAAAGTATACCTAAGAATGTATACATGTTTTAGAGTCTGAGGTGAAACAGATGCGTCTGTGAGCTCCATGTCAAGGGCACTCTCGCACGCGTTCGTATTTAGATACTCGCATACTTGTTTCACTACTAGTGTTCACCTTCATAGAATAGCTTTTGCGAATAGGGACACCACGACATAAGACCTTTTCACTGGTGACATTATTCGTGGAGTGGAATAAAACAATTGGTATCATTAAATGTAGTGACGTCAAACCGCGTTAGATACTTCGACATGGTTGATATACTACATGCTTGTTTACTTGTACTATTATTACTATTACATAAATCCAAAGAAGTAACCAAGGT
Source organism: Thaumatotibia leucotreta (assembly GCA_025490895.1). Lineage (NCBI taxonomy): Eukaryota > Metazoa > Arthropoda > Insecta > Lepidoptera > Tortricidae > Thaumatotibia > Thaumatotibia leucotreta. Next base: position 23,455 of record JALPQI010004631.1, read on the forward strand.
TTAACAATTTATATAATCAGAGTTGTTTATATCATTCTTAAGAATTATCACTTTTAGTCCGTGGGCTAGTCGGCTTGAAATTAGAAAACGGTATAATCTGGGGGTACTAAGTGTCCTTTTTACAGTAGTTAGATATATTCATAAGGATGTTAAAAAAGTATGATAGACATCTCAAAGTGGTAGCTAATAGGCATACGGGCTATTTCAAGATTTCCGTTGTATGACAGGTATGGTTAAAATTAGGAGGTACAAATTTTCCTTTTCACGGCTGTTAGGTAAGCTTATAAAAACGTCTAAAATGCAAGATTGCCATTTATAAGTGCTACCTAACAAAAATGGGGGCCAATCAAAGATGGTGGATCTCAAGTTTTACAAAATCAAGTATATCTCGAGAACTATTAAATATATCTAATTACTCTCTTGAACAAAATTAAAGGCATATCTGTATGCTTCATATTTTGCATATACACCATATTGCTTAAACCAACCAATAATTAATTATGACCAAATTGATGAAAATTTCGTGATTTTGATTTTTTTTGTGTCGTGTTTTATATAGTAGTCACGACGCTAGAAAAATTAAATATTTTTTTAAAGATAGTGTATTTAATAAGCTTTAATTTGATGTATATCATTTGTTGGCGGTATTAAAAAAAAGACCCATAAAAAATATGTGATTTAAGAGGCGATGGAAGTGCCACTCGTAAATAATAGTGCTTATTTCAAATAACCAAGATTGAAAAATATAAAAAAATCGCCTCTTAAATCACTAAGTATACGGTGGATTGTCACCACCCCAACTCTTCCCGTGGGTGTCGTAGGAGTCGACTAAGGGACTAAAGTGTTACTGATCATACACTTGACCCGGGTATGTCTGAAAACTACGACCAAGACCACCGGGGGATGGGCAGCAGCATCCCTAAAGTGCGGTGGAGACACTGCGATCGCCAACCCGCATGCCAAGCGTGGCGATTATGGCAAATACCCCCCAAAATGAAAACACAAAAAAGGCCGCGGCCCCGAGGTTCCGGCGACCCCCGGTGCCCTGGTTATGGTAGCGGCCAGGGTGCTAGCGGGGTCAGGGGTGCTAAGAATCTCCGGCAAAGATCCGGCTACCACCACCGACGACCTCTGGCCCTGGCAACGTACAACACACGTATACTGCGGACCGACGAAAAGTTAGTGGAACTGGAGGAAGGATTGAGCAAGTTGCGTTGGGACATTGTGGGATTGTCAGAAGTCCGAAGAGAGGGCGAGGACACGATAATCCTAAAGTCCGGCAACTTGCTCTATTTCCGGGAGGGCGACCAACAGTCCCAGGGAGGTGTCGGGTTCATCGTCCACAAGTCCCTCGTAAACAACGTGGTGAAGATCGAGAGTGTGTCGGCTAGGGTGGCGTACCTTATACTCAGAGTATCTGAGAGATACTCGCTGAAGGTCATACAGGTGTACGCGCCGACTTCGACACACTCCGACGACGAGGTGGAGGCTATGTATGATGATATCTCAAAAGCCATGCATAGCTCCAGAACCTACTTCACCGTTGTTATGGGGGACTTCAACGCGAAACTGGGCAAGAGAGATGGTGACGAACTGAGGGTGGGGCAATTTGGGGTTGGACGTCGGAACCACCGGGGCCATCTGCTGGCTGGTTTCTTGGAGAAGGAGGGACTCTACATGATGAACTCCTTCTTTAAGAAACGCGAGCACAGAAAATGGACTTGGATGAGTCCCGACGGTGCAACTAAAAACGAGATCGACTTCATCATGTCGACGAAGAGACATATATTCAACGATGTTTCTGTGATCAGTACGGTTAAAACCGGTAGCGATCACCGCCTGGTAAGAGGCACGTTGAATATATGTCCTAAGCTAGAACGCTCGCGACTGATGAAGTCTACGCTCCGTCCTGCACTCCATCTCCAAAATCCCGAGAGCTTTCAGCTGGATCTCCAAAACCGTTTCGATTGCCTAGGCGATGACGTGGACGTATTCAACGACGGGTTTGTGGAAGCTGTCCATAGCGCTGGGTCTAAGTTTTTTAAGGCCCAGCGGACAAATAAGACCAGAAAGCTCTCCGACTCCACTCAGAAGCTAATGGAAAAAGGAGTGAACTGGTTCTACAATCCTCAGTTGATGCGACTTTATACCGGCAGCTCAACAGACAGATCTCTAAGTCCCTCGAACGCGATATGCGCCAATTCCGTACCAAGTGTATAGAAGAAGCCATCGAGCGGAACAAGGGCTCTAAAGTTTTTGCAAGGGATCTGTCTGTTGGGCAAAGCCAGCTCGCCAAATTAAAGACTGAGGATGGTAGAATCGTCACATCCAGATCTGAGCTGCTGAGTGAGATAGAGGGTTTTTATGGACAGCTGTACACGTCAACTAGCAGACCCGAAGTTGATCTAGCGGAAGACCTCAGAGCTAGACTGACCCGACACTATACAGAAGACATCCCGGACATCAGCCTGTGCGAGATTAGAATGGCTCTTGAACAGCTCAAAAATAACAAGGCGCCTGGGGAGGACGGAATTACAGCTGAGCTTCTGAAGGCGGGTGGTAAACCGATCCTTACGGCCCTTCAGAAGTTGTTCAATTCCGTCTTACTGGAAGGGAGAACGCCAAAGGCATGGAACAGAGGTGTGGTGGTACTGTCCTTCAAAAAAGGTGACAACGCTTTATTGAAGAACTACCGACCCATCTCACTTCTGAGCCATGTCTATAAGCTGTTTTCAAGAGTCATTACGAACCGTCTTGCACGCAGGCTTGATGACTTCCAGCCTCCCGAACAAGCCGGTTTCCGAAGAGGCTTTAGTACCGTAGACCACATCCATACGCTTCGCCAGGTTATACAGAAGACCGAAGAATATAACCTGCCCCTCTGTTTAGCGTTTGTGGACTACGAGAAAGCCTTCGATTCGATCGAAACATGGGCAGTACTACAGTCTCTCCAACGGTGCCAAGTCGACTACCGCTATATCGAGGTGTTGAAGTGTTTATACGAGAGCGCCACAATGTCAGTCCGACTCCAAGACCAGAGCTCGAAGCCTATTCTGCTGCAGCGGGGAGTTAGGCAAGGAGATGTCATCTCCCCTAAGCTGTTTACCGCTGCACTGGAGGATGTCTTTAAGACTCTGGACTGGAGAAGGCTGGGTATCAACATAAACGGCGAGTACCTCACTCACCTTCGATTCGCTGACGATATAGTAGTCTTGGCTGAGACCTTGGAGGACTTAAGTACTATGCTCGTTGACCTCAGTAAAGCCTCCGAGCGAGTTGGTCTTAGGATGAACATGGATAAGACGAAAATCATGTCGAATTCCCATGTAGCACCAACTCCCGTAATAATCGGAGACTTTACACTCGAAGTTGTAGACGAATATATATACCTAGGGCAAACTATTCAGTTAGGTAGGTCCAACTTCGAGAAAGAGGTCAATCGTCGAATCCGACTCGGTTGGGCAGCGTTCGGGAAGCTACGACACATATTTTCGTCCAATATTCCGCAGTGTTTGAAGACGAAAGTCTTTAATCAGTGTGTGTTGCCAGTGATGACATACGGTACTGAAACGTGGCCGCTTACAATGGGCCTCATAAGAAGGCTCAAAGTCACCCAAAGGGCAATGGAGAGGGCTATGCTAGGAGTCTCTCTGCGTGATCGGATTAAAAATGAGACCATCCGCAGCAGAACCAAAGTAACCGAAATAGCTCTCCGAATCGCTAAACTGAAGTGGCAGTGGGCGGGGCACATTGCGCGTAGAACCGATGGCCGTTGGGGCGGGAAGGTTCTTGAGTGGCGGCCACGTACCGGAAGGCGTAGCGTGGGTAGGCCCCCCACAAGGTGGACCGATGACCTGGTGACGGTCGCAGGAGTCCGCTGGATGCGGGTGGCGCAGGACCGGTCATTGTGGCAATCTTTGGGGGAGGCCTATGTTCAGCAGTGGACGTCTTTCGGCTGATATGATGACGGTGGATTATGACTACAATTCATTTAAATATTTTTTATGGGTTTTTTTTTAATACCGCTAACAAGTTATATACATCAAATTAAAGCTTATTAAATACACTATTTTTAAAAAAATATTTAATTTTTCTAGCGTCGTGACTACTATATAAAACACGACACAAAAAAAATCAAAATCACGAAATTTCCATAAATTTGGTCATAATTAATTATTGGTTGGTTTTAGCAATATGGTGTATATGCAAAATATGAAGCTTACAAATATGCCTTTAATTTTGTTCAAGAGAGTAATTAGATATATTTAATAGTTCTCGAGATATACTTGATTTTGTAAAACTTGAGATCCACCATCTTTGATTGGCCCCCATTTTTGTTAGGTAGCACTTATACATGGCAATCTTGCATTTTTGACGTTTTTATAAGCTTACCTAACAGCCGTGAAAAGGAAAATTTGTACCTGTCATACAACGGAAATCTTGAAATAGCCCGTATGCCTATTAGCTACCACTTTGAGATGTCTATCATACTTTTTTAACATCCTTATGAATATGTCTAACTACTGTAAAAATGACACTTGGTACCCCCAAATTATACCGTTTTCTAATTTCAGGCCGACTAGCCCACGGACTATTTCCTATGGTTACGTTTTTTCATTTTGTTTTATAACCTAGGAATTTATATTGTTTGATATTATCAATTTATCACTTGGAGCCTGTTATACCTACCTTTGCGATGATGTAAGATCCCCATCTTCCGCATTTTGTGTATCCATATTACAATTTTATTCAGAATAATCTTATGGCGCCTTTACATGTATTTGACGTTTTCATCAACAATCTTTATTTATTCCAGAGGCTCACAAATCAACTTATGCAACGGCGGCGCCGGCACGGCCGCCATGACAGGCCTCGTGCGTAAGATCCCCAACGGCTACGACCAGAAGAAGCCGATGGCATCCCTCACACATCTTCCCAAGCGGCCCCCCGTCGACATCGAGTTCTCCGACCTCTCCTACTCCGTCAGCGAGGGTCGGAAGAGGGGATACAAGGCGCTGCTAAAATGCATCAATGGAACCTTCAGATCTGGGGAGCTGACTGCGATCATGGGGCCTTCTGGTGCTGGAAAAAGCACGCTCATGAACATTTTAGCAGGTTACAAGTAAGTAGCACTGATATTGCAAGTTCTCAAGTAATTTATGCTAATGCAATTGTTGAGTGTTACAGTTTATTTTAATGAAGGAATACACTTTTTGACTGATTATACCTACCATACTATACAAGTACTATAGTAGTATACTATAATATTCTCAATTATCGTTCCTACTTCCATATGAGTAGGCATGGAACGCTCATTTGCTTATAATATACGAATAAAATGGACATTCAAAGCAAATATATGATATGTGACACTTATGTTTAACATTCTCTGTCAAAACCGTTAACCTCTACCTTGGCCTGCCAAACGGGGAGGAAACGGACAACAAGACAACCCTGGCGTCGTTTTAGATCCGTCTTTTCCTTATCGGTTGGACCAACGACGCAATATATTTTACCCGAGAAAAAACCTTCATAGTACAAAAATAAAAAACCCGGAGGGGCTGAATTGATATAAACGTATTCCATTGGTTGACACAGTAGGTACTCTTAAAATCACATAGGTCATTTTTTAGTAAGACTATTTACCATTGCTAGACAAATATTTTTAGCACGGTCATCTCTGCAAATGTGGTACGCTTTCCAAATCGGTCTTGGAATGTGTCCAGCCCAAATCAACTTCTAAAACTGTACTGTTATTAAATCAATTCACCTTTCTCCTATTTCAGAACTTCAAACGTCAGCGGATCGGTGCTCATCAATGGCAAAGAGCGGAACCTGAGGCGGTTTAGGAAACTGTCTTGCTATATCATGCAGGACGACTGCCTTCTTCCGCACCTAACGGTCAAGGAGGCTATGCATGTATCTGCGAACCTGAAATTAGGAAAGGACATGTCAGTGCAAGCGAAGAAAATAGTAATCAACGAGATAATAGAAACGTTAGGGCTAGTTGACGCGAGTGATACACGGACGATTAATTTGTCAGGCGGGCAGCGCAAGCGTTTGTCTATAGCTTTAGAATTAGTGAACAATCCCCCAGTGATGTTCTTTGACGAGCCCACATCGGGGTTGGATAGCTCCTCCTGTTTCCAATGCATATCGCTGCTGAAGAGCCTCGCGCGGGGAGGGAGGACGATCATATGCACGATCCACCAACCGTCGGCGCGGCTGTTCGAGATGTTTGACTTCCTGTACACGCTGGCAGAAGGCCAGTGCATCTACCAGGGCAAGGTGAAGGACCTCGTGCCGTTCCTGTCGAACATGGGCCTTAACTGTCCCAGCTACCACAATCCCGCTGACTATGGTGAGTACCTATAAATACTTCTGTTTTGTAATCTTCTGTTTAATGTATTTTTAGAGTATTTATTAACATAATAATAATTGAACTTTACTTGACCTATGTATTTATATAAGTAAAATAAATAAAAGCTAAACGTCAGAAAGTGTAGGAGAATAAGTATTATATTTGTAAAAGTAAACATTTCTCTATTGTTTGGTGGTAATTACTTATCGTTATTCGTTATCATTACTTCCACATACAGCTGGGTTGTCATATTTGCATGACTGCTCTTTGTCTATCATTTTCACACAGTATGTTTACATTCAGGCAATCAAATAAAATTACTATTTTTACGTAACTTCCAAACATTTCCCACTTGCGTTAGTTAGTAGGTATATCTCGTGTTTGACAGGAACACATAACGTTACGTTGTCGCAGCTACTCGTCTCTTATCTGAAGATTGGTAGCCGCGTCTTGCAGTCAGACACAAAATATGCTACCCCTCCTGGCTTTAAGCTGGACCCAAGCCATTTTGAACAGAATAATTAATATGATACAAGTCTAAGTGTGCTACAAACAAACACTTTTTTTAACTTCGTAGTTCAATCGAGAATACATCTATATTGCTCCTATCGAAGACACGAACAGGGCCTCGCCTTGTTGCCCTCATAATGATATACTATGCCATTGTAATAGTTTTTCCTTTGTCGACCGCTGTTGGCGAATTTTCCTTAACGCTTATTAAGCCTTACAGCCGAGGTCGGTCAGGAATAATTTATTATTGCAATAGTAGTTCTTTGTACTAGACATAAATTAAACTACTTAGACGTACGCTGTACGGCGTATATTCGTACGTCTTTTCTAGAAAATGTACTAAACCATGGAAAAATTATATGAATGCTTCTAACAATGAACAATTGATAATACGTATAATACTTTAATGTTAACTAGGAGTGTTAGTAAACACATCATCCGATTTTATCGACACTAAAGCGACCGGTCTAACGACATAATAGCAATAAAGACGAAGTGGCTTTATTTATAACATCCCCAATGTTACATACTATATTTATAATTTATTACTCTTTGTTTAATTAGGGACTTTCACAGCCTGTTTCACAGTCTGCGGGTACCTAAATATATGCGTTAAATAAAATTATCTTTTATTTTCTATTTTTTCTGACATAGATATATAGCGATTACGTCAGTCCCATTCAATCTAAATAACAATACAGGGTACTTAGACAAGTTGCCAATCGCTAACGTTTAATCGTCAATCGTCAACGGAAGGCAGCTAACTGTCTTCGTCGCACTGAGAAGAAACGGTGACAGAGAGGGAAAACTACGTTACGCTACTAAGCGTTAGCGATTGGCAATTTGGCTAAGCACCCTGATATACATTACCGTATTCTAGGGTACCTACTGACTAAATCCTTATTCATGTCTCCTAAAGGTGCATTTAGAACAAAAGAGCATTCGCTCATTCTGTCCCCCACTGTATAAAATCAACGAATTTCGACGAATCACGTTTTGTGTACCGAACGAATTTCGTAGAGTGGGGGATAGAATGAGCGAATGCTCGTTTGATTTAAATGCACCTTAACTTGTAAGCTTATCATTGACCAATGAGTCAATATGTCTATAAGACTGATAGGGACCAAACGATACCTATGTTAAGTTAGGAGACGCTTATGAATAAGGCAGTAAAACCAATAAACGAGTAAATCGTATGTGCTTCTTCTGTAGTTGATATTTATTCATGTGCATATTTCAGTGATGGAGGTGGCGACCGGCGAGCACGGCGACTGGGTGCACAAGTTGGTGATGGCTGTTAACAAGGGCAACTGTGGCCGCGTGCAACCCTCGGTGGCACCGCAGAACTCCAACTACAACAATCAGGCCAAGAACAACGTCAAATCCATGGAGCTTGTGCTGGGTAAGCTGAATTACCTTTGTTATAATATCCTAGTGATGGATGGTCCACAAACCGGTGATGGTTTTGAACAAGGGCGACTTCGGCCGCGTGCAGTCCTCGGTGGCGCCGCAGAACTCCAACTACAACAATCAGGCTAAGAACAACGTCAAATCCATGGAGCTTGTGCTGGGTAAGCTGAATTGCCTTTGTTATAATATCCTAGTGATGGATGGTCCACAAACCGGTGATGGTTTTGAACAAGGGCAACTTCGGCCGCGTGCAGTCCTTGGTGGCGCCGCAGAACTCCAACTACAACAACCAGGCCAAGAACAACGTCAAATCCATGGAGCTTGTGCTGGGTAAGCTGAATTGCCTATGTTATAATATCCTAGTGATGGATGGTCCACAAACCGGTGATGGTTTTGAATAAGGGAAACTTCGGCCGCGTGCAGTCCTCGGTGGCGCCGCAGAACTCCAACTACAACAATCAGGCTAAGAACAACGTCAAATCCATGGAGCTTGTGCTGGGTAAGCTGAATTGCCTTTGTTATAATATCCTAATAAAGAAGGATGGTGTAGGTACAAACTGGTGACGGTTTGAATAAGGATAACTGCACCCGCGTGTAGCCCTCGGTCGCGCCGCAGAACTCCACCTACAACAATCAGGCCAAGAACAAAGTCAAATCCATGGAGCAAAAACCAGGAAAAGAAGAATAACGTCAAGTCTAGGTAGCTCTAGTTCGTGCTGAGTAATCTATGCCCTGATTTGTCAACGCAACATCAAAATTATATCCAGGCTTGGTAGTTGTTGTTCTAGAGAACATATTCAAAAATATTTATACGAGTAGGAACATTTGTTAGTTACACGGTTATTTATTTCTAAGACTGGAACTTTACGGACTTGTTAATTTTAGCTAGTAAATACAATAAATACATATTCAGCTTTCTCTCTATTGTATTGTACGTAAGTAAAACTTAGAAATCGACGTGAGAAAAATGGTAAATAAATTGTACTTAAATAACTAATACAATACATGCTGAATCTAAAAGCTTGCCGAATTCGGCATTAATAAGCAAAATATAGTACCTACCCAATTTGTATACCTTCTTCTCTACAATTATCTCTAGCGGAACATGACCGTAAATACTTACGCATTGTATCTTCTCAATATTGACCAAACAGATATCACGAGAACCAAAGGTCGCTCAAGGGACGGCCTTGGCATTCAAGTCGACACGTAGGCTTAGTGCTGCCGGCACCGATATAGACTGACAGCCTAATCTGGAAATAGAAATAGTAGACATCGATATTGTTATCTAAATATGATATATTGTTGCTTTTCTTATATTTGTTGCTTGTATTGGATAAAGATAAATGGTATCAAATTCTACGAAGTTAAAATGTACGACCAAAGGTATAATGATCATACATGGATCATACGAGTATTGAGATACTTAATGCGTTCATATATCAAAATAATGCATTGTTAAAATTAAAATATACAGGTGCAACATGCAAATTTATGTGTTGAGAGAACCCGTACGATATAAATATGATACGATAATTTTACTAGACCGGATTAAAGTGTACCTACGGGAACATATTTTTTATCAATTTTGAAGCAGCTGTAGGTTTGAACTTGATTGTACCTTGCTGTTTCACTGGGTCCTATGTTGTAGTGGAGTTAATATATCTAGCATAGTTTTTCTCGCTCTCAGAATAGTAACAATTGAATTGTTTTGTTTCAGATAAACCAACCTGCACTGTAATAGACATGTCAGGCCCAACACCAAACCCAGAGAAACAGAATGCCCTCCCGAACCCCACCAACCTCGCCCCTGTGACATGCACCACCTCTCTTCTGGACTCTAGCGAGAGCTTCACAAAGAAACCGGTCAAGACCGGTTTCCCAACTTCTGGATGGAAGCAATTCTGGATTTTACTGAAAAGGACCTTTAGAAGCATTCTCAGAGATCAGATGCTGACGCATTTAAGGCTATGTTCGCATACGGTTGTTGGGCTTTTGATCGGGTTCTTGTATTACGATATTGGATCGGATGCGGCGAAAGTGATGAGCAACGCTGGATGTATATTTTTCACTGTCATGTTCACTATGTTCACGGCTATGATGCCTACAATCCTTACATGTAAGTTTATTTAAATTTACATCAGTTCTGGTCTTAATTTACCTTATACTTTTACTGCCCCGGCTTCTAAAAATGTGTCCCCGATTTCAAACTTTTACGCCTGAGAAGACTCTATGTCTGATTGGAATGTATCCAATTTTATTCTAATGTTTCCCTTGTTATGTAATACTCGTATATATTACAAAATGTACAAATCGACAAAATCTGAGTCCGCAGCACGTATCAGGAGCATTCCATGAAAACATCTACTTTTTGTCGCTATGCAGGGTAGCTAACCTAATAAAATATGCTAGCTGCTAGGAAACACTGTGTCAATCTTAAACCCTTGATATGTTATTATTATACTGTAACTCGGCTTACTAATTTAATTTTTCAAAAATATTGAAAAGACAGTGTCGCTTACTATACGTTTTCATGGAATGCTCCATCATTAGATCATTACTCGGTTCACCGATATAATGCCGGATAGAGCCATACTTTATGGATTTCAAAATAATATCTAACAGTCTCTGTTTAATATGTCCATGATCCATGATTTTCTTTTTGTTTCAGTCCCAACGGAAATGAGTGTGTTTGTGAGAGAGCATTTAAATTACTGGTACTCTTTAAAAGCATTCTATTTCGCAAAAACGCTAGCGGATCTACCCTTCCAGGTAATTTATATTTTATATAGACATTTCTTTATTTATTTAGTCACATTCCTGCTACCGAAATAATAATTTAATTCCAGTACAGATAAAACAATGCAAAGTTGAAAATTTTGAATGACAGATTAAAGCTTCTACTACACACAACTGCCGTTTTTAATTGTCCTATATATTATGTATTTACAGATAGTGTTTAGCGGCGTGTACGTAATAATAGTATACTTCATGACGGGGCAACCGATGCAGACGGATCGGGTGCTGATGTTCACCACCATCAACATCCTGACGGCCCTGGTGGCGCAATCGCTGGGGCTGCTCATCGGGGCCGCTATGAAAATCGAGACCGGAGTGTATCTGGGCCCTGTCACCACCATACCGGTTGTGCTGTTCTCAGGTACTGTTTACTGTAAAAAACATCAAATCTAGATGCATGGTGAATGGGTAACCATGCCACGAGGCATGGAGAGAATAACTTTATCCCTTTTGCCTCCCGACACGTTTGATACTAACGATGCTGAACATCTTCGCGTTACCTATTAACTACCACATTCTAGAATTGTTTTATGAACATTTGATCGATGGTTGTAAGCATAGTAGGTTGTATGTATTTAACTAGATCAGGGAGTGGATACCGGTTTTATCTCCATACAGAAGATTAGTTCTATTCTAATTCCATTTTTTTTCATTCTTCGGTATATAAATTCTTTGTTAATTGAGTAATTGAAAAATACGATGTTTATTACATTAAATATTGAGTACTACATAAACATTTTAAAATATTGAGCTATTTGGGAATTTTCTAAAATACTGGATCCGATCCCTGAACTAGACTGAGCCAAACTAGACTAAATTTAAAGTCGGAGATGCTTTCTCTTCCTAAGATTTTCTTAATAAATATATGTACATATCTTCAATAACTCGGGCCGTTTCCGTTTCCAGGTTTCTTCGTGAACTTCAAAGCCATCCCCAGCTATCTTCAGTGGCTAACGTACTTAAGCTATGTTAGGTACGGCTTCGAAGGCGCCATGCTGTCCGTCTATGGCTACGGGAGAGAGAAACTCCACTGCTCAGAGGTCTACTGCCATTTTAGGAAGCCGGACACCTTCCTTAAAGAGATGACGATGGATAAAGCCAATTTCTGGATAGATGTAGGCGCTCTTAGTGCGTTCTTTGTATTCATCCGTCTCGTGTCGTACTTAGTGCTAAGGTTTAAACTGAAGATGATGCAGTAGGCACTATAAAAATAGTGAGATCCATGTTCCATTGGTTTTTTGGTATCGCAAAATGTACATTTGCAGTAGGTTAGGTTGTGTTAAAATTTTGTTCTATATCTATGCACAGGTTGATTCACCAAAGAATTTGAATTGATCGAATAATAGTAGAAACTGTAGAAAGTCAAAATACTGGCAAAATACATGTTATAAAGGTTTACTAAGACAAGGGTTCAGTTCGCTAAAATATTATTTGATTTACGTCGATTTTGGTGAATCAGACTGTACCTATTTAAAAATCTGATTTCTGGAGCAGGCCTGTGGCCCAGCAAAGGGAATTTTGAACATTCGAATAAATTACGTAATTACTTTATTATGACCGAATTACGTATTTGCGGCCTATCTGACTTAATCTAAACATCATATTCATCACGATAGTTGAACTGTTTCAAAGACACAATATCAAACTAAATAATACTATTATTAATCTGTTAACACCAATTGTATCGATCGAGATAGGAAATGTTAATATTTAAATGTACTCAATGAAAGGTTTAGCATAGTTATTTAGTTGTCGAATCAGCCTTTAAAGTAATGTTAAGGCACGCATGTTCCAATAGTGATAAGTGTAGGGAACTAACATGAGTGTGTATGACACACGTTAAATATTTAAAGGTACGGCGGATGCTATAGGTCCGCACTTGTGCGCAAATCAATTTCGTTCGATACAATACATTTGTATGAATTGAACTGAAGAAACAATCTTAGTGATTTTGGGGGTAAATATTATTGACAATATTATCGATGTGGCTTGAATATTTCTGTCGTCATACAGCTTGTGGTGAGTTCTCAGATCGACTGTAGTTAGTTAGGTACAGTTAGAAGAAAACTTTAATGTTTCCGTCAATATTCTATGATCGGTCATTAAGAAAACATTGTCATCATTTTCTTTGGCTTCGGCTTTCGCTATCGGGCTTCAACTCTTCATTGTATAATTTATATGCGTGTTTATCGACTATTCCATAATCGTTCACAAATTATAAAAAAAATATTGTCAAGGAAATTGATTTATGCTACAATCGTATGGTGATATGATATGTAAGGAGAATAACTTGAATCACTGTATATTGCCTGCCTTGTCATGGTGACAGTCAACATGAAAACCGCTACAGATTTCGTTTTATCGACACCGTGGCAAAGTACGAAATCATTTTCCTTTACAGTTCCAACAGGTCGATTCATAAGAGCTGGCACGAATGGGTCGAATAACTGACAGCAAGTACCTGTGTTGATGTCAAAATGGCTATCGCAGAATGAAAAGCGTTATATGCACACACAATGTATCATTAAGTAGATATATTTCACTCATTCCATTCGTACTATCTTTTGTGAATCGACCTGGGGCCCGTTTCTCGAACGCTTTTAACTTGTAATACAAGTGGAAGTGTCTTTTTAACACTATGAATTAGATAAGGACTTCCGCTTGTATAACAAGTTACGTACAAGCTTTCGAGAAATATGCCCCTGTATGTTGTAGGCACACGTCAATGCAATCAATTTGTGTTTTTTTTTCCAAAATATTTGCGAAATAAATCATGCGTGGACATTTTTATATTGTAGCCTAAAAGATCGTTGGTGACCGAGCATAGAACTTTTTTGATATTCGTCTGCAGACGGCGCTTGGCTTAGGTTAGGTTAGGATAACGTTCGGTAGATCGAATTATCTAGGTTATACTTAGTTTGTTACCTAGGGGTTAAGTAAGGTTTTATAGACTATCGGGCCCATGACTTAAACTTAAGTTCACAACGCGATTATGCACTACACTACAATTTTGTAATTATCATGTATTTCACTTCTACTCTTTCAAACATTTTATTCAGTAGTTTAATAACATTGATATTTACATAAGCTAATCTCGATTTCTGGGCTGACTTCTTGCATTGAAAACATCTTAAAAAAAAATCGGTAGGTACAGTTTAATTCTCATATTTTGTATGAGAACTGAAAGTTTTTTTTTCAAATTAAACAATTTTGTCTCGAAAATTTATTGTTACAGTTAAATTTGAGTATTTATTGTTGCTCGGACAGTAAAGCGTTTTAATATTGTATTTATTGTGGGGGCAAATTGGTATCCTTGGCACTCTTAGTCTAACCCTTGAATTTTATTATATCACATAATCCAGCATGACTAAACTTGGCATCTTGTTTACAATTTGAAATATCTAGACCAGCGGCCAGTTGTGCTAGATCTGATTATTTCATAACATAAAAATGTCTCATTAAGTACCTACACATTTAAGTGTGTACACAACATGAGCAATACATACAGAGTTATATTTTTAATTTAAAATTCCTGAATATATTTTCATGTCATAGTGATCTATGTAATTAAGTTAAGCTAGTTGATACACTTCAGGCAACTGTCTAGCCCGAGCCCAACGCGAGTGCATAAATCATTCGATAGTGTAATGAATGACTCACACATGCGCTGTGTTTTTCATCACATTTAGGCTTAGTGACATTTTACCTAATACAGATCAAGAGCTCCAAGAATAAAATTTAAAAAATATTTTTTCATACTCACATTGCTTCTGCTCTTGAGACTAACCCCGAATATTATTTTCAGAGTTCACGTATTGTCTGTACATGACACTTAAAAATGCATGTATTGTAACATAAAGCTTGTAGTGATATGAATTTAAACAGCGCTATTAAGGGCAGTTAAGGCAAAAATAGCCTCTTTATGCTAGTGTGCAGAAATGTTATATTCCGCCAAGATTAATAGATATTGTTTTGAGCGAGGTTTTTTGATATTACCTAGTTTAATTTACTCACGGTAGGCGACTACTACGTACTCATAAATGTGTCCGCTATATGACTAGCCTTGTTAACAAGTGAAATTAAGGTAGCTCTTGTTAATATGGCTGTCTCGCTGACATACTAGAATAATCTAGATTTAACGTACCTACCTTTCCACAGCGCTGAAGGTTTTGGTATATCTCTGGCTGAGACCGTCGTTTTTGCCACTTATTGTCTGTGATTCATTTTCCTATATGTTTTGTTATATATTTTACAACGTTAAGTAGCTGTGGCAAAGAAACAATATTAATTTAATATTATAATTTAAATAAATATTTATATTTTAAACTGGTGTAATTTTTACTTGACTTAAAAGCTTTTAAATAGTACGTGGTTCATTAGCAGCCCAGTTCAGATACAACTTTACATCAACCCTACAATAATCTTCTGAGTGAAATCCTTACAGGATTCCTCTTTAGAGCAGTTAGGTAAATTAGGGATTTTTCCTGTGGATATTGCAAGAGTCCACAGTTTTTTTTAATAATTTAGGTTTCATTTTCGTTCAATCGTACCGTATGAACACCGTCACGTCTGTTATATTTTCATAAAGTGAATTGAACGATATATTAGTAATATCTTTTAAACGTTGACGACATGAACATGACAGACGATTTTTATCAAGTCAAGTTTGATATTTATAGTCTTACATAACAATTTTTGCTGATAATTCGACGGTAATTTTACTTATAAAGGCACTTACAGTACACGGCGGTAGTATACTGTGCCAAGACAGTCGCAGAGAAGCTTAATTAAAATAAGGCCAGTGGAGATATTTGTTTTGGCGTAAATATAAAGATATTTATATTTATTTCGAATGGAAATTAATACAGCCTAAGAATCTCTATCATGAACAATGAAACCTTGTACTTACTAATAATAAAGTAAATTTTAGAGCCTTATCTGTAACGTTTATCAACATTTAATAAGTATACAGGGTTAATTTTTCACCGGTACATATATAAATGATATGGTAAATTTTACCATTATCATTGGTATCGTAATAGATCACATTTATCAAATATGATCAACACTTTTTTTTTGGGTGCACTAATTACAAGGCGTCAACGGTGCGGTATGACGAAGGCGGCAGGGAGGGGTGTTCCAACCCGCCATGCCGCACGCAATGTCATTTTAAACAAACAGTTGACAGTTCGAGCGTTTTGCTAGTTAACCGCGTCGATAGATACGTAATATATAGTATTTATTGTTATATTTGCGGATAAGTTCGAACATTATTATTTTACTTTTTTTTGTTCCAAATGGGTAGTAAAAAAATTGTAGTTGTTTGTATTTTTAACTACGTACTATTACGTATGTTGATTTATTATACTGGTGAAAAAGTAACCCCGTATAATAGTGTACTATTCCGATATAGATCCTTTGGAATTCGAAATATTGTAGGTACATAGGAGAGAAACCGAGTCATAACGGTGTAAATGAATGAATACCTAATTAATACATAAGTTTATATAAATATTGTGGCAATAGCGACGGCCTTCTCTCTTTATGTCTATCCTTATAACCAGTATTTATTAATTATTAAACGACTGTGATTTTTATTATAAATAATATGGTTTTATTTTTTTAATACTTTGTATGGTAAGTACCATACAAGTACGTAGTGCACCTGACAACATGAAATTTAGAAAGTATCAATGTAGCATGCCCAAGAGTAGTAAAAGTCATAGGTACATCAATTACGAGAAAATAATGGTGTTTTAGGAACTCTAGGATTCGCAAAGGTATACATAATAATCACACCTACAAAGTGCCAATTGTATAATAAAATAATATTGTTTCCGGTACCTGAAACAATACCCCCTACAGGCAAAGTGGGGATGTTTTTTTATTTACTGAAATCTTATAGTGTTGGTATGGTTAATTAATTAATTTAAACATAACAAGGGTCCTAAAATAAAGTTTTTATAAGTCAATATTTTCGGTAACCGCTCCAGAATAATAAAAAAATGTGTTTATCCTCCTCTAACTTTCGATCCGTGGGTCGAAAATATATGAAAAATATCATGATTATTAGGCTTATCAAATACTTTAAATGAAAACTATTTTACACAGTCCGCTCAGCCGTTTTTGAATAACTACGGAACCATACAATGAGCATGGCCCGGCATGCTCTTGGCCGTTTTTTTTTACATAGTGCATGACTGCATGTACACTAGACTGCCATCTGTGATATTTTGACGAAACCACTGCAGCTCGTGGGCCTTCACACTGGTTCGGTAACGAACTAAGTTTCGGGAAGGGAGCCGTGAGAGTTCCTGAGTTTCCTACAAATGTAATAGAGGTGGCGACACTAGTTATGGATGAAATAAGTCGTTCATTTTATAATACATCCATTTTTAGGATTCCGTAGTAAACTAGGAGTAGGAACCCTTATAGTTTCGCCATGTCCGTCTGTCCGTCTGTCTGTCCGCAGCATAGCTCAGTGGCCATTATTACTAGAAATTTGCAATTTAGTACAGGGATACATACCTTAATAGGTAAAATGATTGATTAATATCAAGCCAACAATGTGGTAGAAAAAAAATCTGGTACCTTCCCTAGTAGTAAAATGGGGATGTTTATTTATTTTGCTTTAAAAAATAATAAGGGTCCTAAAAAAATATCATAGCTTTTAGGCTAACTGGATTTTCAATGTTATTCATCATATATTAAGCTACGTTGTCAAGCACTTACTACCTATGTACTTATTTAAATTCCGTCGTAGAAAAATGCAATACTTACATATATTTTGGTTCTCACGAAGCAATTCATTCAATATTTAAATAATTATATTTTACACGGCTAGGTGACATGCTTGTTGCATTTGCACAACTTCAGAGTGACCCTTTAATCTTTCTTTTTCGTAAACGCCATACAATAGTCTCAATAAACTTGGCTAAAAACAGTCCTTTACTAACAGGACTGAATAGTTGCAGAGTTATGTAAGGGTTTAACTATTTCAATGGCCTCCATAAACTCCCCCGGCGCAGATCCTCGCGGCTTAGTTCGGATGACTTACAAATGTTACTTTTAGTTGCGTGCTTAAACTTGTAAGCCTGCGAAATGTAGGTACGGCACGGTCGGCACGTTTGCGTCATGTCGCCGTGAAGGGCCTTTGTGCATGGGCGCACTCGGAAACGTGGCATAAACTTTGATTTTGATGTTTGTTCTCGACCTCGAATAAAAATATAGGAATATCCCCTTTTATATGGGCCGTGTGGCGACGGTGGTAAGAATAAATTTGTCACCACCCCAATTCTTCCCGCGGGTGTCGTAAGAGCCGACTTAGGGATTAAAGTGTCACTAACCATCCTTTGATACAAGACTGATGATGGGCAGCAGCATCATCAATGCCCAGCGTGGCGATTATGGGCATTTACCTCCTAATGCGTGTATACGCATAGTATAGTTAATAGGAGAGGCCTACGTCCAGCAGTGGACTGAGATAGGCTGATGAAGTAAGAAAATTTTGATTGGCACAGTAATTTTCAGATACCTACTTGGAATGTAGGTACACAACAGAGTGCTCATGAATATCTGACTAATCTTACGGCTATTCGAGTGAATGAACATCTAAATGTTCTTTAGGACAGATAAAACACACTAAAAAAATATATTTATTACTACGTATTAACGTAGCTGATGATTTCATTTGATTCATTTTTTTCAGTCATCATTACTGCAAAAATTTAAGTTCCAGGTTTGTTTGCTTAACTAACGTTAATCTTTTAAAAACTGGCCAAGTGCGAGTCGGACTCGCGCGCGAAGGGTTCCGTACCATTATCAATTTTATTTATTATTTAAAAAATACAGTCAAATCAACCTACCTCAAAAACTAAAAGAGATAATTTAATCAAACCAAAAATCGTTGATAGAGTTTATTAATGTGCATAACATATAATTTTTTTACAATTTTATATCGCGTAGTTTAAAAAATAGAGAGGGGGACACATTTTTCAGACTTTGAGAGCTGATATCTCGAAAACGATTTGCTTAAATTTAAATAAGATTTATAAACCTTCATATCATTTTCAAAGACCTTTCTATTAATACCCCACACGCTTATATACAACTAAAAAAAATGTTCTATCCCTCAGTTACATGTATGGAGGGCCCCCACCCGAATGTTTTTTTTTACAATTTAGTATCATGATCCTGTAGCCTCCTGCCGCCCAGAATTTTCTGACCAAAGATGGGATAGAAGCCCAGAGGCCTTTTTATAGGTTCGCATGGTTCGGGCCCAAGATATTCCATGTACGATATTATTGATTTAGCATTATTGTATGAGTGTAGGGTTTTTTGTGGGTTATATGGCATATAAGTAGAGGGCTAAGATACCAAAAATACATTGAAATTCAATGTCTTTTTAAAAGGTCTCCGGGCTGCTACCTAAAGAATTGTTTTATTTTCTATTTCTTTTATTTTTGAGTTTATTGTAATAAACATTTAATCATTATATCATTAAAATTTATATATTAATTTATTTATTAAAAATAAATCATAATAAAAGTTAAAAAATACCAGAAATAAAAAAAAAATCTAGTACGTTTCTTAACATTGCATTTATATTGGCAACAACCGGCATTTTCTTCAGCCATGACTATTTGATTATTAAAATATATCATATATTGTATACCAAAAAAACAATAAAACTTATATGAAATGGACGACGACCCGATAATTAGGCACTAAACTTCACCACGTCGGTATTTTATGTAAAAATAGGGTAACCGCCCATATGCCTTTTAAAATCACATCCTGAACGTTATTTGGATATATAGCATTATCCTATTTTTGCATACAAATAATAATAGTACATTGTGCATCAAGGGAGGTAAGTACGGAAATACTAACGAGAGTGTTAGATGCCCGACGCTGCCAGGCGGAGGGCTTTTATGACTCGAGTTAGTATTCCGCTTACCTACCGTGATGCATACAATGTTTTTCATCACACTTGCCGACAAAAAAATAAGTTTTAAAACATAATAATATTATTAAATGACGTACTGACATTTCTATTACTCCTTAGGGAATACTACTTTTCCATTACTCCCGCTACGCGCGCAAGCAATGGCGTGCTTAGACAGCAAGTGTGATGAAAAAAGATTTACCTAAGTAGGATAGGAAATAAGGGATTATAAATAAATATCGCTTTAAAAATATATTGTTTGTATTGCGCTTACTTTTCTCTCAGATTTTTAGAACACCTACATTCTAATTTACTCACTCAGTAAAAAAACTCAGTCAATGGCAAACTTAACTTGAGATCAATATCTTAATTACCTACTAAATAAATCAGTATTGAACGCTCTGTCCAAATATAATCATTTACAAATTACAAAAGATTACAAAAAAACTCTAAGATGCCATAGCAGAATTAGCATTGCTGAATTTCCTAATTTTTCATTCAATCAACATACATAATAATTTGCCAATCCTAACGATTAAAGCCCGTAGCCCTTTTAAAATGCCAATACAAGTTAACGCCCGCATGCCTTCTCGTAGGTCTCCCGATTAGAAGTTGTTGTATTCACACAAATTTATAGATTCATGATAAAATATGTATTGAAAAACCAAGATGAATATTTTATGCATCTTTTACAACAAAAACATTAAAGGAATCTACCACGATATCAAAGAAAATCATGGATTTACTCTACACGTCCTCGATGCCTCTCCATTGTTGCGGAGGTTAACTCACAACTGTCTGATAATGGTTGACAGCTTGACGTTTATCCAAAACTTCAAACCTGACACTATCGTTCTGGAACCATCCAACTTTAATACGCGATTAATTTGAAGTTCTGTGAGAGGTTGAAGTTGGAGACCTTTTAAAAGGACTATAAGTTGAATGTGGTAATATGTTTGGGCCGGAACCACTAGTCAATCGGAGACCTTTAGGAAGGTCTTTGGGCGGCAGGAGGGTAGCGGTTCATACAACACACATCCTTACCAAATTTCGTTACTGTAGCATTTATAGTTTCCGAGTAAATCCGCTGTGACAGACGGACAGACGGACAGACGGACAGACGGACATGACGAATCTATAAGGGTTCCGTTTTTGCCATTTTGGCTACGGAACCCTAAAAAGGAAACAAATGAAAAATAAATTAAAGTGTGAAAGAAATATTTTTCTTCTGGAGCGATTAACTTCTAAAATGTTGACTTTAGAAAAAACTTTCTTTGAAAACCCTTATTCTTTTTAAGAGACCTAGTTAATGATACCTCACACTATAGGATTACAGCAAATAAAAAAATCATCCCCACTTAAACCAGTTGGGGATGTACACGAAAAAAAATATTTTCTAGATTTTATTATACCACTATGTTGGCATGATTAATATGTATAAGTATGTATGTACCTGTACCAAATTGCAGATTTCTAGTATTAACGGCCACTGAGCTATGCGGCGGACAGACGGACATGACGAAACTATAAGGGTTCCGTTATTGCCATTTCGGCTATGGAACCCTAAAAAGGTTATCAATAAGTTTTAAGAAGATTATTATGTGGACAGGATTGCCTCAGGAGCTACTGATACATACAGATGTTCCAAAGAATTTTTTTTAATTTTCTTAATTTCCGCGTAACGGCTACATCAATTGTTATGATAAGTACTGTTTTTAAATACCTTAATGGATATATACATTTTAGGTTTATCTAATGGCTAAAGGATACCTTGTATTTCCTACACGAAAAATTTAAAGAAACGCGGTAGTTTATTTTACATTACCAAATTAAAATACCTTATGTTACAGTGGACGAAAGTAAGTAAATAGTAGATTTAGTATTAATACGATTCAGTGCGAGCCAATCATATTATGGACATAGACCAACGTCATACGTCTTGGAAGCAATATTACTAATCCTCGAGATTCAATTTACTCGTGTCTCCTAGGTTAGGTATTACATGTCAAGTCAATATAGCACAGCAGTTGGTTCCGATTCCTTACTATGAGGCCGCTACAGCAGGCCTTGCTAAATTGCCATTCTGCGACAAGTAATCATCATCATCATCATCTCAGCCAAAAGACGTCCACTAGGGTGTCCCCTATTTTACGAGTTTTAGAAATTAATAACGCATATCCCCTAAATCGGTTTCTTTTACCTCAAAACACACTGAAAAAAAACAGTTCATTTCTGTAACTGCAACCCGTGCCGACTTTCATGCCATTTTCCTATACAATGTATGTAAATGACCAAAATTTTTTTTCCTTTTTTTATTTATTTTCTATGGCATTAAATTATACTACTGTCTTATAAACATTTTATCATAAAATTAACTTGATGAGAACAGAAAAACAATACATTATTATCAACTTCCTGTCTAACTAATTTTTTCATAGTAATTTGTATGGGAATTTCAGATGAAAGTCGGCACGGGTTCCTGTTACGTACAGGAATGAGCTGATTTTTTTCCAGAGTGTTTTGGGGTTAAAAAAGCCGATTTAGGGGGTATGCGTTATTCATTTCTAAAATTCGTAAAATAGGGGACACCCTAACGTCCACTGCTGGACATAGGCCTCCACCAATGATCGCCAATATGACCGGTTCTGCGCTACTTGTTTCCAGCGGGTTCCCGCGACCTTGACCAGGTCGTCGGACCATCTTGTGGGAGGTCTGCCCACACTGCGTCTTCCGGTACGTGGTCGCCAATCCAGCAGTTTCTGGCCTCATGGCGATGTGCCCAGCCCACTGCCACTTAAGTCTGGCAATTCTGAGAGCAATGTCGGTGACTTGGTTCCTCTTGCGGATCTCCTCATTTTTGATTCGATCACGCAAGGAAACTCCGAGCATTGCTCTCTCCATTGCCCTTTCAGTGACTTTGAGGTTTTTGATTAGGCCCATAGTGAGCGCCCACGATAAGCGAAGCTATAAGTAATATATGAGAATGACAAAATTCTGAAAGAAAAATCACGTCACCATTTCCATAGATTATTATGGTCATGTGACTTGTCGCTTATCTTATCCGATTGCAGAATGGCATTTTGGCTAGACCAGCAGGAGTTATTAGCATCTCATTATTATTTATAATGCATCCCGCTTGCACCAATATGCCAGCGAGTGGGATGAATAGACGGTTATTTGCAAAAACTTTTAAGGGACCTGGGGCGGCGTCTATATGATAGAGGTGGCGATCCCCGTTCCGGCTCCTACCTTGTCCAACGAATATCGTTGGCCATCCAGCACGGGAATGCTGCTAGCATTCTCAGCACGATTGGGCCGGGTGGTAGCCGAAACGAGGTTTAGGTCTCTGCAGTTAGTTTGTATTTTAGATTTAGTTTAATTTATATTATTTAAGTCATATTGTTTTTATAATATATTTATTATTAACGGTTATATCTTACATAAATAAAAAATTATTGTCATACAAAAAAAAAAGCACAGATGCTATCGCTTATGGGCGCGGCACAATCATGGTAGCCGTACACGGGTACAGTTCACAATGTAAATACAATGTGTTCGTTAACTTTGGTATTACATTGTATAGTTTATGAGAGCTGTAAAATATATACGGATGTCGTTTTAAACGAAAAACATTTTAGACTATAAGCAAACACAAAGGAAGACGCTGGTTAAGCTCTGGAATCCGCAAGTGATACTCTACAAGATACAGGCGTCCATTTATGTTACAAATGTGTAGCTTTTAACCCATTAGCGGTACATAACCGTTGCCTCGTAACTAGAACGATCAAACTTTTCAGTATTGTACAAATGTACAAAACCGGTTGCGATAAACAGCAAAGCTATGTTATTTAGAGTAAGCAACAAGTGGCGATTTTCGAGCTAGCAAATAGCGAAAGCAAAAATGAAAAAAAAATGGGTTTCATGAAATGAACACATGGGAATATCTGGAATGAGGAGAGTTAAAGTTTTTTTATAAGAACAATTATTTGAAAAGAAAAATAAATATAAAACAAAGAAAGTTAAGTTAATCATTAAGACTTTTTTTTTGGATGTAGATCTATGCTCCATGACCAAAAAATATTTGTTTAGTTTAGACAAATTTTCTGAGCAACAATTTTACTATAGTATGTATGTACAATTGCAGCTGTAGTATAGCGAGAGTGTATTTTTAATTTTACGATGGTTTGATTCCAGCTGTGGCAAGCGAATCTTGAAAGATAATTCGAATTTCAAAGTTTCCTTTCAGTAAAATTGGCTAAGTAAAGGATTTAAGATGGAGTCCATAATTTTTAAGCAGTTTACGGAATTCATGGATAATCAAAGTAAGTTTAGCGACAAGTATCCGGAACTAGATTTTTAGAATACCAAACGAATACATGATTATGAATAGCGATTTGTGTAGGGGAGAGAGCGTTAAACGAAACCAATTTTTTAAAATTATTTTTTTTAAACAACTAAGACTAAGAAAAATTATTAAAAAGGTACGGAATATCAAATCTATAAATCTATTGCATTGGTAACATTTTAGCATCAAATAATTAAATTGAATAAATTAACATCATAATCATAGGACAATCTTATTCAAAACCTATGTCCACGGCAAGCTAAATTAATGATTGTGTTGTGAGTACCTATTGAGATGATTATGGAAGTTTTAGATACATAAACATATAGGTGAAAGATAACACACAGAGTAAAAAACAATTATTTTTGACAAACATACAAAGATATACCCTCATCGTCATCACAGTGTAATTTCGTAATTGTACTAACCCTCGAGATTCAACTCTGGATCCCCAATGTCGTTGGCAGGGTCTTTACCAACTAAGCTATGGCCATCTGAAATCGCACATTTACTAATAATCCCACTTCATATAGATAATTCTCCTTTTGGGCAAGATTATTACTTATTACTAATGCTCTTTCTAAGTGTCGGATTAGTTCAAGGAAGACTTGTGAAGTCAGTTAAACTTGCGTAACATTTGCTAAGTCGTTAAAACTTAAGTTGAGCATTAAGTAGTTCTAAAATATTAAATACTTTTTTGAACATCGAACGAATACTTGATTATGACTAGCTAGTGATTTGCGTAGCTGGGGACAGCGTTACTCGGAACCGATGGGATAAATTATCTCCATTATCTCCAATAAATGAAGATCGCTCTCTGTGTAAAAAACAAGGAAAACAAATTTTCTCTGATATCGATTTTTTTGTTCTTCGAAAACAATATTCGCAGAAGAACGCACTTCGCGATAAGGGAAATATTGTCCGCTAAATAATTATAGGTAGAGTACCTAAAAGATTCAATAATATGGTGCAAAATTGGCAGATTCTGATGGCGACCAGCGGAATAACAAACACGGTTAGTCGTTAAGCCGTCGCCGGGTGATATTCCGTTTTAATACCGAGCTCGAGAGGTTCAGTCTCAACTCAACCCTTATAAAGTTATGTCATCAGTGCGAGCGTGATGTACTGGTTTACGTATTGAGTTCTAAGCGCTAATGTAACCGTTACTTGCCAGCTCGTGGTACGGTACTATGCATGGCTCAAGACTTTCATGAATAAAGCTACGTTTTCACTACAGATATACAATTTGCTTGTAAATAATATTTCTTAATTAATACTATACTTTACCTAGGAAATATTTTTCATACAAAAATTTGTTTATAAGTGACTTTGGCTTTGCTGCTCCTAGTTATTATAAACTCACAGTCTAACTAGTTGACGCAGAGACGTCCCATGAATATATTTTATTAAATCGGTCATTGTAGAAACTGGGTACATAACTATTTCGAATTGGTAGGTATTACAAACAAGTACGTGTGGTGGCTTTTTTCATGTAATATATTGATGAATACAATAGAATACAATTATTTTGCTTAAAATGTGGTACAAAAGGTATTACAGCGTTTGGATTGGAAAAGGTTCACAGATTTCACTAGAATCATCTGGCATGCAAAAAATTGCAAACAAAATCAAAGTCAAGTTAACTAACAAACTATGAAATGCAGAATCATTGAATATTATGAAATGGAGTCTATGGACAGGTTATATAATTTTGGGTCTAGTTTTCACGAGACCTCGCTTCGTTCGCCACAGCGACCAATGGGAACATGACTAGCTTCGAGCCTTAATTAAACTCCTAAATCGCTATTATGTCACTTTCTACACTTTTTGCTTATATTTTAGGGGAATCCACTTTTAGGATTATGGACTTGGGTTATTTCAGCTTTAGATTTTTCTAGGTACAATATTTATTACATAACAATTTTTAATTGTTTTTGGTTCCATGATCTGTTAATTATATCTGACTACACGTCTGTATGTCATAAAATCTTTTCAATTAGTTTATTTGAGCTAATTAATTTAGTTACTTCAGACGATAAAATAAATTAATACAATATTTTTCTTTAGGAGGCGCCCTCTATTATTTTTATAAAATAACAATGTGTCATTCGATAGTGTTTCAGGTTGTGTTGATGTGTAATATAATTTTAAAGTTCCTTCTTAAACGTTTCGCGACTTACTTGGCCGGATTTATTATAACTTTGGCTTTTGTGCTTTTTCATTCATAACTATATTGGAGGAAAGAGGGAAAGTGCAGATCATTTTGATAAACAAGCCGAGTAGTAGGTACCACCTGAGTTGTAAAGCGCATGGTATCTTGTCGAAGATACAAACCTCGACTCTGAGTACCTAGTGATGAAACCTGAATAATTGTTATTCAGTAGGCTTAGCACAGGATTAGTGCGACAATATATCGCCGCGAGATAGCCTATCCTTCCCACTTTTATTCATATAGTTAGTAAAAGATGAAAAATCTATCTCGCGGCGACATACTGACGTTTCAATCATGTGCTAAGCATACAGGTTTAATTGTAATTTGTCTTCGCGAATAACGTTGAAACCCGTGCTTTGTCCAGATGGCACTGTAGGCGGATTCGTCTTTCAGTATTTTTGTCTGGATAATTTATTTTACTGAATGTTTTATTCAGTATAGTTATATTAAATAAATTCAGAAGCCATAAGCCGCCAGCCCACGCCGTTCTTGAAGGTAATATAAAATAAACCCCCGTAATAGCGGAACGGTCACATTCTAGGCTCTTTATTTACGGAGCGATATTTATTGAAGTGTTTTTGTTGTCTTAGCCTGGAAAAGTAAGTATCCGCTCTTATTTAAGATGTAAGTCGTGGAAATGTATGATATTTTTTCCACAAAACTCCAGAGATCAACTCCTAGACATGCTCAAGTTCAAGGATTATAAAATCATTATTAGCCGGTAGGTACCTTACTACATAAATATATTACTATATATTTTTTTTTAAATACTATAAACAATATAATAAATCATTAATACAGTCTATAGTTCGGTACGTACACGTTGGTAGAAATAGAGCAAGAAATGAAAAAACCGGCCAAGAGCATGTCGGGCCATGCTCAGTGTAGGGTTCCGTAGTTAGTTATTCAAAAAGGGCTGGACCAATTATATTCGAAATAATTCATATTTTTCGTACCCACGGATCAAAAGTTCGAGGTGAAGGACCACATATTTATTCTCATTTGAAGTAGAAAATTCTTCGTTTTAAGCGACTTTATTACTAAAAGCGCCCGTCTAAATGTCGGTTTAATTCAAGGAAGACTTAGTAAAGTCGTTCAAATTTGCGTAGCTTGCTAAGTAAGTATTCAAAACTCAAACTTAGGTAAGCACTAAGTAGTTCTAAAAATATTATACACTAAATTTAGAATTCATTAGGGGGTCTTACGTTTTGGAAACCTAATTACTTGACTTTCAGAAGAAAGTTAACTCAAAGTCACTCTTAGAATACCAAAACACAGTGTATATTCTTACAGAAAGCCAGCTTTCCGATTTGATACCGCGTGAGTCGAGTGAAAAACTCCAAGACTTGATATTAGTTGGATGATTAATATAAGGTAGGTAAGGTACACCCGGGTAAGACCGGACTATTTTTCAGTGAGTTGAAAGGATGTCACAAAAAAAATCATACATTTATTTTCAATAACTTTTACCTGCAATTGTGTAATGTACGTGATAAAAAAGAAATCAACCTTTCAATATAAATTTACTTGATGCCGCTCAGCCAAATAGTTTAGGAGTAATCGACACTCGAAATTACACTAAAAAAAATTTAAGACACCCAACCGAGAAACCTTCTTGGCTAAGATCGGACTAGTATCTAATTTCAACTTTAAAGTAAGGAGAAGAACGTGCATAGCTTCCTGTTAAAGATCGGATCTCCAAAAAATCTCGAAAAAATCGGGCGGGGTGAAATAGCCAGTGAGGAAAAAATACTACTATTTTAGTAGTTATTGCGGTCATTCGATCTTACATTATATCCGATCTTAGCCGAGTGTACCTTACTTTAACTATAGTTGTCACTGGACAGTGTATTAACGTGGAATAACGTGGAATAGTTTATTATATGAGAGTTATAGAGTTCAGCTTAAGTAGAGAAGGTTACATGAAGGTGATATATACATGAAGGGTCCACGGAAAGAACGTGTCTAGTCAATTCAATTTACACAAGGAAAAACCACCTTACTTTTAACAGAATAAGGTGTTAATTTGCCCTGATTTTTGTAAGCATTGGACATGTTTTTTCCGTGTACCCTTGACATAGTATATTTAAAACATCATAAGAAAATATTGGATGGAAAAAATCATTAGGTAGTTACCTAATGATTTTTTTGAACAAAGTAGTTACTTTTAAATAAATATGCCAATACCAGTCGAAGTTATTCTAACAACTGCAAAAGCTACCAGGCGACTGCAAAAAGCAAAAGAGTTTCTCGTGTCCGAAATGTTGGCAAAGCTTCCAACATTCGGGAACTAATTATTTCTCACAATGTTTAGCCTTTATTTTTCAGCGTATTTTTGGCTCCCGACCAAAATCTCTTAAAGCTGTATCGGTGTCAGTAGAATTAAGTACTTCGATATACCATTATGTTCCTTAGCTTGCTTAATAGTTTGAATAAGCATGGTATTCGTTCCGTCGTAGATTGCTGACTTCGTTTTCACAAAAACTTACGTTTTGCCCTTCGCAGCAACTTATTATTTCTAAGTTTTAAGCTTAATAAGATGGTAAAAAAAAATTTGGGTGAATATCTGAGCGTTTTAACCGCCTAATTTTGGTGGCATCATTTTTGCCGAAGTTTCTAAACGTCTCAATGTTATACTTCGACATTTTTATAAGGTACCGTGCCTCCTTCAAACGACAAAGTAGCACATTGTAACGAATAGAAAATTCGGCAGAAATGATGCCACTAAAATTAGGCGTTTCAACCGCTCAGATATTCACCCTTTTATGCAATTCCAAGTAATCTATTATCATTTATCAATAATCAGTATATTTCACACCTCATAATATAGATTATATATGATTTATTTCAAGGTTTATTATTTTATTTTTAACGAACGTAAGGTAGCGAGAGATATCAGTAGAATTATATGTACCTAAAAAACCTAAGTCCACGCAATCAGATAAAAAGGTGTCAATAATTTAAGTCCCATCACAATCGCCTAAACCATTCACTAGAGAGAATTGAAGCGTGCCTAATGAATTTATTGCAGCGCTTATTCCAGCAATGGCTGTGGACTTGTTGAATAAACGTTTTGAATTAGCCGGCAATTTCAAAACATTTAACCAAATTTAAATGATGCGAACAATTCTGGTTATCTGCTCGTAAATTACGGGAAATTTAAAATAGCTTTGTTTATAATTTAGATCATCTTTAGATATCTATCCATTTACCTGGAGCGCGTTCACGTTTATGGCCGATGTAATCTTTTTTACGACCAGAAATTATTCTGTTGGTTGCACGAGTTACAGCTGTTTTCTTCTCCCGAATAATTTGGCTAAGAGCATTGTCCCTCGAAATCAATGTCGAGCAATTTACATATATTTCTTTATTCATTAAATCCTTTTGTATTTCGTGGCTTGTCATACTTCCATTGATACAGTTATGACAAACAAATGAATAAAATTAATTTTACGACTTTACCCTCATCGAAATTCGTTCGATTTCAACAACACACGGGAACTTTTAAGGGGATAAACCAATTTGGAATGAGGGGGGTTCATCCGGTTTCCAATTTGGATTCAATCACGTCGCAGTAGGCGCCTGCTTCGGCTGTGAAGGGAAACACTGACGTTTAATGCGCGTGGAACCGCTGTAAGCTTAAAGCTAACTTTTGACCTAAATTAAAAAGATTTTTTAAATAAAATAATAAGTAGATGTTATTTCATCAGGACAATTTTTCTTATATAAGTTTCGTGTAATGTATGTGAAGTGTTTTTTAAAGCAGCAGTGTGGTGATGGCAGTATGAATACGTATATTACGTTTATCACCCCAAGCTCCTAATATTCGTCTAAGGAATTGAAGTGTCAATAATCATTCATTTATTGAACATTGATGACGGGAGCACGGGCATCATAATGGACACATTGGACCCCAGTTGGGTTGGAGCAATGTTCATTATGATGCGTGGCGATTAAGTATATGCATTCCTTCCTTCTATTTCCTTCTAATGCGTACGTATGAATAGGAGAAGTCTATGTCCAGGCGCGGATCCAGGACTTCATTGAGGGGGGGGAGGGCATTGCCCTATGACTACGATAGTATTTTATACTTAAAATAGCACCTAGGCATATCTTAGTCCAGAGTCAAGGGGAGGGGGGCAAGTGCCCCCGTTGCCCCCCCACCCCTGGATCCGCTCCTGCATATGTCCAGTAGTGGACTGTAACGAGCTGATGACGTGTGATGTGTATGTTTAAGGAATGTGCTGTGTCATTATACTTAATAGTGATACGTACTCATGCGCGATTTGACAGGGTCACATTATTTTCTTAATTACTTTATTAACTAATATGCATTTAACAAAGTTAATCGTTGGATACAAATTATATTTGCCAAAAAATAGCGCTATATACTTTAGAATGAAAATTCTCTTAGGACCATTTGCACTATCCAGGGTTAGGCATTAAACCCCGTTTTAGTTGGATAACCTTAGATTACGCTCTATCAATGTTACCCTAAACTTGACCAGTAGTCGCACCATGACATGGAAAGTAGTAGTAAATCACTTTATTGTACACCAAACAAGTTATAACACAATTATACAGATATATACCTATATACCTTTGTACCTACAAAGGCGAACTTATCCTTATAAGGGATCTCTTCCAGCTAACCTTTGAGAAACTGAGTGGATACTTATAAAAATTTAGATAGACAAACTGACAAGATGCACAAATATGAATTAACTTACACTATCCGTAAACTAATAGAATATACGTATAAATTTTATTATACAATACATAGAATACATAATAACGTACATAAATATTATATATAATTCCACGATTATTATAAAAAAAAATGTGAGTAATGAACGAAATTACAAAACATCAAAGTTGATTGGAGAGCCACGTCTTCTTCAAATTTGCTTTGAATGATGCCACAGACTGGGACTGTCTGAGAGGTAATGACAACTTGTTCCACAGCTTCACAGCGCGCACCGTGAAAGATCTGGCGTAAGATTGCGTCTTATTTGGAGGTATAGCTAGCGTGAGATTATTACCTGACCGCAAACGGTGACCACTACCCACTGCCAGATAGCTAAACCTCTCAGTAAGATAATGTGGAGAGGTGGGATTAAAAAGTATATTGAATAGTAGCGACAGGACATGCACATCTCTGCGCTGGCGGATCGGAAGCCAACCAAGTTGGGACCGAAAGCTCGAAATGTGATCATATTTGCGAAGACCAAATATGTACCGAATACAAACATTTTGTAAACGTTCCAGCTTATTGAGCAGTTCTTCACTGAGATCCAAAAACGCAACGTCACCATAGTCAAGGAGAGGGAGCAACAGAGATTGAGCAAGAGTAAGTTTGGTATGAAAAGGAAGGAAATTTTGCAAACGTCGAAGTGAGTGAAGAGAACCAAAAATTCGTTGACTAACCTCCGCAATATGAGGCGACCAAGATAGCGTCTGGTCAATGGTGATACCCAAATTCCGAACAGTAGAGGAGAAGGGGATAGGAGTTCCGTCGAAAATAATGTCAGGTACCACCAAATCTGAGAGCCTGGCTATAAAGGAAGGACTGCCAATAACAATTGCCTGCGATTTTTTTGGATTAATTTGTAAACCAAATTTACACGCCCAACACCGTATATATTCCAGATCAGAATTAATTTAACAAATTAATGAAGGTAGGTCATAAATACTAGCCGCTGCATAAATCTGTAGGTCATCTGCGTAAAGATGGTATGATGATTTAAGTGCCGTAGTGATACCATTTATAAAAACGGAAAAAAGAAGTGGTGAAAGCACACCACCTTGAGGGACTCCAGCGGAAAGTTCACACCAGTCGGACATTTTATCATCGATTCTAACACGCTGGCGCCTGCCACAGAGGTAGTTGCGAAACCACAACAGTGAGGTTTGTGCGATATTAACAGTGCGGAGAATACCAAGGAGGATGTCGAAATCTACTGTATTAAATGCGCTGCTGAAGTCAAGCAGGACCAAGACTGTGAGCTTTTTACACTCTATATTATAGCGAATGTCGTTGGTGACTTTAACCAAAGCCGTAACTGTGCTATACCCTGGACGAAATCCCGATTGAAGAGGGTTAAAAAAGTAAAGGAAAGTAAAGGATACGTTAGGTTTTAGGCACTCGATGGCCTGCTTTTCGTATCCATAAAAACTTAATATTACCGATACTTGCAAAGTCATGGTAAGGGTGCGGCTCCACTGACGCGGAGCGGAGCTGTGGGAGCTCGGCCAATGAGACCGCATCACAGTGTTTCGAATTTTGAATTTGGAGAATGTAATTGGTCAATTTTGCACAGCTCCGCTCCGCTCCGCGTCAGTGTAGCTGCACTCTTAAGCCGCGGCCACGACATCGGTCTAAGGCGACCGGCTTAGCGGAAAACGTATGGTGCTCCCTCTCGTACCCATATCGGCATCCCGCTCCAACTCATGGATTCGCTCGCCGCTGGTCGCCTTAGACCAATGTCGTGGACGGAGCATTAGGCTACAGTAGTCGTACCATGAGCTGTCGCGGCGTTATTAACGCTCGTTTACTTTCTCTCCGGCTCGCTCACGCCAATACGCGAGTACGAGCGTTTTTTATTTCCTGTTTCGGCGTGTATCGGCATCGCACCCGCTCCGTATGCGCTCACTAAATGAGAGCCTCGCATCGTCAAAGAGAGCAAGCCGCTTCGTGCCTGCAAACTCGAGACGCGCGCTTGGGATTCTATCGCGTTTACGTGAGTGACGACAAATAGCTTGATCACCTTCTATATTATATGGCAGCTTTCTTAAAAGGCTGATAACGATTCCCGGTGTTCGAAAGGTGATAGAAATATCTATCACCTTTCGAACACCGGGAATCGTTATCAGCTATTGCACTAAAGTGGTAGTTTTATAAGATTTATAACCCCATCAGAACAATACTATTGAAAAAAAAATCTAATTTAATCACAAGTACCTATTTAGATACTGGCACAATCTAATATTATACCTACCAAGCAATGAAATAAAAAAAATCGAATTATGTCTATTTATTAAATTAATCACGTCCACCCACAAGATGGACAGACGACCTTATTAAGGTCGCTGGAACACGCTGGATGCAGGTCGCATCTAACCGGTACATGTGAAGGTCCAGAGGGAGGCCTATGTTCAGCAGTGGACGTCTTATGGCTGAGATGATTAAATTAAACCTAACTAACCAATCTTATTAGATCTAAACCAGACTGTTTGGCATTTTACCGAGGATTCCGGTGGTGTTTTATCTCTGTATAGCAATGCTTTGATGCCAGCTCTCCGGTCCCGACTTCACGAGTTACGTCAATCAAACGTTTCGCGTTTTTGGCACACCGTATAGCGCGCGCTGAGGACCTGAAACATCTATTATTTAAAATTATATAAAAGTCAAGTTAGGTAAGTGAAACATAGATACCTACGTCACACTGTTTTAGTTGGCCCTGTGTTTCATTTATTCTATTTAACTATACCCGAATAATGCATTACGTTAGCTATACTTTTTATACCTAGCAGATTCCTACGCCGTTCTGGATTCATATTTTAATCGTGAAGTGCCTAGGTATAAACATTTTCAACGAGCCAATTTAATTTCACGGTCAAAGGTTCCAAGGTAAAGGAGAGGTTTCGAGGGCCTTAAACCTTCTCAGCCTTGCCAATATCCGTCCGTCATGGGCCACAGATAAAATTTGTTAGAATTCTGAGACAGAGTGAGGTTAAGAACGAAAACCTACAACTTGGTTTTAATGGTAGGTATTTTATGATACCGAATACATATTTAATAAGCAGACATCGTACGATTTCCAGCATTTTAGGCGCATTGTAGTTCAATTAAGGGATGTGAAGTAACTTATTCGAAAGGAGATAGCGAGTTAAGGTTCATCTTTGTGTTACAACGTGTTATGACACGTTACAGCTAAAAATTTACCCCTGGATTCCTTTAACTCAACTACATTTCACGCCTCAAAACCTGAATCACATTTAAGATCTCACGGTAGCCCCCCAGGCGAGCTACCACGTTGTACTAGTACGATTCGGTTTAGGACCTAATCTGAATTACGATGAGACAGTTCCATAGAATCTGAAAAGGTGAACCTAAACAAGTCGCGTTCAAAAACGACTTTATGCCACGACGGTGTCACGATAGCATTAGATACCTACCTGTAAGCTACCAATGGACGCCAGTAACAGTGGTGTCACATGTGCGTTGACGCTTTAAAACAGTATGAGTGACCGGTTTAATGAAAAAAAGTTCGAAAACCAATAATTCCATGGTTATCTCGCAGTCGACACAGTGCATCCTCGTCCAGCGCAGAGCGGCCGTAAAGCCAACGCCAAACATACTTAGATAATTCCATCACCGTGCGTCTAACAAGCCTCACAGTACTGTACATAGCCCACTCAACATACCTATAGGCAATCAGAGAATAAAGCTAATCCTTTGTGGGGCGCGAAACCGTCCTAACATTAGAGGCAGCCGTAGCACATGCGTCCTTTTGCTTCAGCGGGGACCGTTCCAAAACGTTCACGCAGGCTTCCATTTGGTGCAAAAGCTAGCTGCCACTAAATTTGGAGCGGTACACTTGATAACGAATGTTGTGCGGAACACGGCTTTGCGGCAATTAAGTAAAGTTTTCGTGGTTTGTGTTTCGAACGTGCCGAGGTCTTATTGAGTTGAAAGATTTGGAAATGCGGATTTGCAATTACAGTTGTGTGAGATATTTAAGCTGATTGAATAAAGAACATTTCATCCAAAAATAAAGTTTGTGCAAGAGATATCATTCGAGGTTTGTTAGGT
This sequence comes from Thaumatotibia leucotreta, assembly GCA_025490895.1. Lineage (NCBI taxonomy): Eukaryota > Metazoa > Arthropoda > Insecta > Lepidoptera > Tortricidae > Thaumatotibia > Thaumatotibia leucotreta. The sequence goes on from JALPQI010004631.1 coordinate 58,854, forward strand.
TGATACCTATATTGTAATATTTCATATAAATATTAATTACCCTATGAAGGTACCCATAACATTATGCAGACATAGGTACAGTCGAGTGCATTAATATATAGACACATTTGTAAGGGATCAGTATGGAAAAGTGTATATATATTTATGCCCTTGACTGTAGCTATTACTATAGGTTAATTTGAATTTGTCGACTACGCTTGTAGGGGAGACCTAGGAGAGTTGACACAAATTTTACATATCCACGCATAACTTCTTTGTTATACAAGTTATAAGGACGTAACTAACATTTTTAGAAAGGGAATTTCATAATCTAATTATGAATGTCAATTAAAAAAGTAATAAGTCATTAGAAGGTGGCAAAAACATCGTTATTCTAGAACAAGTCGGGTTGTTTCAACCCTCCTAATACCGAGATAAGTTGAAACAGGTACCTGGGTAAGTTGACACAAAAATATAAATTAAAGTTTTAAGATAAATATAACGATAGTTTTGGCAAAAATCGTATTTATTTTACTAAAACACTTTACTAAAACAACTTTGAGGTCAAATATTAGAAATATACTAACACAAATATGTTTTTTCTTATAAAAATAATAAGACACCTTCATTGTACGACTGTGAGTATACATTTGGTTTTTTCTTACCTATATTATAATAATTCAGGTTCTACATACTTAAATAAGTTTGGTTCTTTTGCACACTAAAATTATCCATAAACACGTCAACGTTAAGACACTAAATGAGATTAATTAAACATTAAAATTGTAAGTCTTCACCTTTCAGGAAAGAAAAAAAAATGTATAACAAAAATAATCCAATTTAATTTCTTATGGTAATTGATAGTTTTACCAACAAAAAATACAGAACATTAATGGATTTAACTAGATATAAAAAAATGCGACGTAATAAAAAAATTGATATAATTAACCAGGCCAACAGTTTAATATAATATATGCAGTGCAGAGTTCACCATTATGTGCATTTTGCATGTGCTCAGCCCTTGCAATCCAAAAACTAATTTTTATATTTTTTGGTCTACTATTTTTATATGGCTCTAAGCAACACAGACATAAACGGTTCGTCAAGTACAGTGTACTTATATACCTGTTTAAATTTTTTGTTATCATGGAACTTTCTGTGAGTCTCTATAATTGGTTTACTGTATCCAGTTTGAATTTTATTATTGTTTTCTTAGCCGTTGGTTCTCCAAATATGTAAAAATAAAAAATAAAATAAAATAAACAATCATTATCAATTTCATTCCTCTTTATGATTTTACCACTCGTTTTATTATGCTTGTTACATTTAATTTTCTCAATTGTCTTTGTTTGCTTTGATTACTTTAATAATGGTTTATTGACGTTTCTTAGTTTCCTGTTTGCTTTTATTTCTTTAGGCACTCTGAAATACCAGATAAATATTTAGTCTATAAATTAACATCGAAGAGAGTTGCAACAAAGGAGGTTAGTTGAAACAAGCTGTTTCAACTTACCTTCCCTTCAAAATTAACGGCGTTTTTTATATCTTAGCGATTATTACTTACAAGCGGTTCTCGTATGAAAATAACATGTTTGAATATAAATATGTACTTAAATAGACGTTACAAATGATTTATACAAAGGGCATAATTCTTAACATAACACGTAAATAAACGGCATTGAAAAAATGGGTAAAAACTTACTTTTCGCACAATTTTGAACATAGACGCTATAACTCCGCAACCGTTCGGCCGGCGGCCATGGCGTGTACTGAAGAGTAGGTGGGAGGGAGAAAAGGGATAGAACTGCGCTATTGACAGATCTAATGCCTATAGTTCTTGAGATTTTGTCGTTGTGTCAACTTACCTTTGTGTCAACTCTCCTAGGTCTCCCCTATCGTGGTCAACGATTCGCATTACTAATGCGATGACGCATGAAGTAAGCGCCATCGAGAATTAGATCCCTTTTGATAGAAAACGTCACAAACGAGTTTAATAATTATGTTCAGTACCGTAATTACTTATCTAGTCTATTATCCTAGGTGTCTCTCCCACAACAACCAATATAAATTGTACTGTTTATATTTTTTGTAATCTCACACTCACACTATACTCCGTGAGGTATAAAATTAGAAAAAAAATTTCATGCTAAATATTAGCTAGATTTTATGCGTTTTTCCTTCGTTTTGATATCTACATTATCTAACCTGAATCCATGTTTTTCAAAACTATAATCTTGTATAGACTTTATTTATCTAGTACTCATACATTGAATATAGCTGAATAAACAAAACATAAAATACGCAGAATGAAGGATTTGCCGCCTCTACGAATAAAGTAACTTTATAAGTAGTAGGCACGAATGAGAAATCTTTCCACCTGTACGAGTCTGTTCAGCATCTCCCTCATTATTTCAGGCATATACCGCCCCGACACTTAAAACTTGGTATCGGCCCGTAAATAATTCAGCCCTTATTACGCGCTTGACACGTAGCGCTGAATTGAGAGAGAGGAACGTGCCACCCCACACTTGCCGACGTAGATGCCACAGACTAGACAGAAGGGTTGCCATCGTGGCCCATTCAACGGAGGTACATCACATTAGCAGTTATAATACAATTCTCATAAATAGGGAAGAGTACCTATACTTTAATTCATCTATTTAAGTACAGCAACTATAACAGCGATACATGATATCATGGTAATGAAGAGATCAATTTGTAGCCATACCATGAACTGTTGCTACGTTATCCCCACAAGGCCCATTCTATTTTTAGGACAACTGGAATAATAACCCAGTGTCCTAAAAAAGGACATTTTATTTTTAATTTTAGATACAAAATAAAATTCATATTTCTTTCAAAAATATGACGTCATAGGCCGTTATGAGTAAATTTTGTTGTCCTAAAAATAGGACGTTGGGCCTTACGAGGTTATTAACGCGCGTTTACTTTCTATCTATTCCGCTCGTACTCGTGCATTGGCTACTGGACTTCATAAACGAACAGCTCTTGCCCTCTATTAGGGATGTGCATGACTATTAGAAACAAAACGCATATTTTCTAATAGAGAGATGATCCGCTTTCATTAGCTGTATAGCCTGATAAACCAACTTATCGGTAGAATTTGGCGGCAAATTTTAATTTTCTATGGGAGGTCAATCTCTCTGCACCAATTTTTTTGGTGTCTTATTATAAGTACTAACAAGTCGGTTTTCCTATGGTAAGCGCATGGACACCCGCAACACCAGAGGCGTCGCAAATGTGTTGTCGGCCTTTAAGGTGCGAGTACGCTCTTTTCTTGAAGGTTTGATTTGAAGGTCGTATCGGTCCGGAAACACCGCTTGCTACAGTTCGTTCCAAAGTTTAGCTGTGTGAGGCAGGAAGTTACGGGAAAAGCACAAAGTTGAGGACTGCCAACCATTTAAATGGTGAGAATGGAAATATTGAATGATCTATTATCTTCTTTGAAAACGCACTGTCAGTAGCAGTGCTGTGGGCAACTAGGGTCCCACCGTCGAACACCTTCGGCGTGAATTAAATTTACAGTTGGTGAAAGTTTGGGAGCTTGGGAAGGGTGATTCTGAAAAGTTTTTGTTGCACTCGGGATGAGGACTGTCTGGGAGGGTGTTCATTTATGTATAAATCAGGGTATACTCGTTTCTGCAAACAGGTCCTCGTTTGAATAGGAATTGTATTCTTTAGTCTCGAAAACGCATATTTGTTGTTATTGCAAATCCTTATGTATAGACATTGTACCTATTGTTTTATTGCATTCATGCCAACTGTAACCATTAACACAGTATAAAGACAAGCCATTAATGACTAATTATTATTTTTCTTCTTTCAAATTGACATGTAATAAGATTGTAATTATTGCGAATAAATGAGTATGAGTATAAAGGTATTCATGCGTTGTGTGGATGGCATTTCTAGTTTTATTAATTATTTCCTAATAACATATTCATTTTCTCATTTTAAGTACAGATTACTAATATGTGGGTCTATCGCGTTTTATGGGACTTTTTGTAATAGGGATTTTTATATTAAATGCACTCAAAAGATTTTCATATGCACCAAACTAAAGTTTGTATTATTTATTTTATCAATCGCCGTGTGGTGACGGCAGTAAGAATACATTTGTCACCACCCCAACTCCTCCTGCGGGTGTCGTAAGAGTCGACTAAGGGATATAAGTGTCACTGACCACTATTTGATAAAAGATTGATGATGGGCAGCAGCGTCATCGTAGTGGACACATTACTGCGATCGCCATGATGATTTTATCAAAACATTATCTTCTATATCCTTTCTTATGTATACACGCGCTACTGTACCTGTTATGGCTTGATCGTTCAGTAGCGAGCTCCGGGCACTTAAATCCTTCAAAGGGTCTAATCTAATTCCGAATAATAGTGTTATTTAGCCATTTTTCCTATCAGCGAGTACAGTTTCTATTAAAACCTTTTAGAGCAAAGCCCAACGGAGAGCGCCTTAATGTTTTTTATTAAATAAGGTTTTATTCAATAAATCTCATCATGATTTTCTTTCATGTAACATGTATTCATTTTGATTGGTTTTTGGATGTAATTCGAGCACATTGCTTTACTGAATGTATTACACTGAATACGAAACAAAGGATATTATCTTTTCTCGGATGTGAAAATGATAAAAGACATTTTTGCACTTAATTAATTTTTGTTCCGACTTTTCAGAGATAATTCGTTAAGAATGAGAAAGTTTATACGATCGATTTGATTATCAACTTAATAGTAGCAAGGGTAATGCGCAATCAAATATGATTATTAATTAGTCGAACAGAAGGATAAAAGTAAAAGGTATGCATCTTGTGGCCCGACTAAAATAAATAAATTTGCGAAGGGTTTGCCATAGACAAATTTTATCAACCACCTCTTGAATGCTTTTGCATAATAAATAATATTTTCATCACATTTGCTGTCTAAGTAAGTGCGCCATTGCTTGCGTGCGTAGCGGGAGTAATAGAAAAGTGAAATTCCCTAGGGAGTAATAGAAATGTCAGTACGCCATTTAATGATATTATGTCTTAAAACTTATTTTTTGTCGGCAAGTGTGATGAAAAACATTGTATGCATCACGGTCGGTAAGCGGAATACTAACTCGAGTCATAAAAGCCCTCCGCCTAGCGGCGTCGGGCGTCTAACACTCTCGTCAGCGATTCCGTACTTACCCCCTTGATGCACAATGTACTATAGTATAACACTTATTAAACGGAATTGTTATTTTACTACCTCATGGTAACCCAGGACTTGGATACACAGGATTGTATTTTAAACTCATGATGACATTTGTTTTGATTATGTCGTCCAAACCTGGATGATTCCGAATGAACTTGTCTGAAAAACTGATCTTTGCGATAGCCTCCTGCTCCTAGCTTAACTTGTACTCTAAAATTATTTTTTTAGTACAGATGGTGTACTGTTTAGGCTCTAGTGCGAGAAGTGGGTCATTTTAAGTCAAGTCCAAAACTTCGGAGGGCCACCTGTACTAAAAAACGTCGTACGAGACACGGGCAAAAACGAAATTCGTAACTCGTTTCGATTTAAAACACTCCCTATCGGTCGTGTTTTAAAACATCGCCACTCGTTTCGACTTTCATGTTTTTCGCACTTGTGTCGTAATGTACTAATGTACCAATGGTCACCAATGTTTAATGCACATTACATACACATAAAGAGCAGAATCAAGGACACTTGTTTTGAACGCGTCGGGCTATAAATTTCAGGATTTCGTGTCTTCTATCACAGACACGTTACAGCTCCAATGGCGAGCTCTTAGACTCACAATATTACATAAGCTCTGATTTCATTAATTGTATATTATTTTTCTTGTACTTTGCAATACAGTGGCAAATAAATTTCAAATCATCTAAATCCATTAAAAATATGGTAGGTTCGTGAAATAGCTTCTGTGGTATCATTAATAACAACAAAGAAGGCTTCAGCTGTGATCGGCTCCATACATAATTAATGATCCAGCTGTCATTTCATAAAGTCAACTTGTTATACTACCCGCAAATTCTAACGCTTAAAATAGTCAAAGAAAATAAAACTCTGTATACTGTTCAGAAAGCTCAAGATTCGCGTCAATTTCGCGACTGAAATTAGTGCTGCGTGTGCTTCATATTATTCGTAATGGGAGAAATCAGTTTCAGAGTCACATGTAGATATACAAAGGCGATGTGACTGGAATGATTAATTAAGGTGAGGTGCGCCCAAGCTGATATGTGTAATTTTCGACCCGATTTTCTATTGAGCAAATATTCGCATTGCCGCTAGTGAATTTCCGAATTAGGTGTAGCAATGATAAGAGGCAACATTGTAGTTACAACAAATTAAACATTAAGCTAATTAGGAGATTAGGTGGATGTAATTTTGAACACTAGGATTTCTATCTCGGTCATATCCTTAAGTAACCTACGGCACTTTTTATTAAGGGATTATCCATTAATTATATTACACCTCAAGGGGTAGGGAGAGGGTCCACAAAATGTGACATATCGTGACAGGGGGGAGGGAGAAGTTCCATATTAGTGACCTCAAAATCGTCACATGCATGAATACATGAACATGAAAGAGTGGATCCGAAATCCTTGGACGGAGGAAGAATAAGTTCTTAACTAGTATTTTTTTACATATTGATGATTTTTTTTTCGTTAATTTTATAAATAATTTTAAGCAATCCTAATATAAAGTTACTTTCAAAGTGATGTATTTTTTTCCTTACTAAACTAAAAGTCTAAACGTGACGTCACACTGAGGGGGGACGGTGTAGTTATCACTTTAATTGCGGACGAGTGCTACGCGCTACGCTCGTAGCCGATACCGTGATTTGCCCCCGAAAAATGCGCAATTTAGCACGAGTTTGTATTGGAAGGGGACCGCAATTTATTTAACACTTTGAGCGCGGGGAACTCACGAGGGGAGTTCTCTGTGGGAGGTGCATTTTTGCTACAAAGCGGGAAAATCACGGGATCAGCTACGAGCGTAGTACGTAGCACTCGTACGCAATGAAGTGTTAAGCTGCCTGGGGGGCTACCACGATCACTTAAATACGATTGAGTTTAGGTTCGGCTTGTCAGTTTTTGACAGTTATTCTATGGAACTGACACATTGCGTTTAGGTCCTAGATGCTTAGCCAAGTAGCCAATCGCTAACGCTTAGTAGCGTATTGTAGTTTTCCCTCTCTGTCATTCTTTCATATTAGCGCAACAAAGACTGTTAGCTGCCTTTCGTTTACGATTGACGATTAAGCGTTAGCGATTGGCAACTTGTCTAAGCGCCCTAAACTGAATCGCATTAGTAGATCGTGGTAGCCCCCTGAGCCTTGTAACTTATCAACTAATGGCTTGGAATCTGAACGACGTGACGGTACTGGGACGCGGCTTTCTTACCTAGATTTAGCTTCGTGAGGTTGCGTATGAAACGGTAAGAACAATGTATGTAAGAAACAGTCTTATCGTTTAAAGCAGGGATCGCGATTTATTTTTTAGAAAAACCTCGTAATAGCTCGATATAAAAAAATATATACTCTGTATTTTTTTATTACTCCATGAACAAAGAATATTTGATTTTATGTATTTAGATAGATGTTAATGATCAAATCAAATTATTTTTGTAATTGTTGTACTAAACATTAAGAGTTGCGTTTTAAAATAATATTTCAAATTTATTCTGTTAAATTAAGTACAATTTAAGTACTATAAGAAAAAATACCGAGTTTACCAACGTCCTAATCACTACTCTCGCTCTCTCTTTCTAATATAGGTAATCAAGTGTGTTGCTAAGTGTTGTGTCATATCTCACACTAGGTACATATTATATATGTATATAATATGACTGTAATTGTGTAAGTATTGTAAAAAAAAAACTTTAATCAGTATATCAGTATCATTTATCAATATCATAAACTTTAAATCCTGCACCAAACCAAAGTTTTTTGTTTAGCCCAATGGTTGACTGGTAGAAAATGCCTTAGGGCGTCAAGTTCACCATTTTTATATTGTGCAATAAAGTTTAAATAAATAAATTACTAAGTAGTCATTTGAATATTTTAAAGACAAACGGGTCTTAATCGCGTAAACTTTATTTAATACGTCTGCACAGAGTCTGCCTGCGACCACGGGTGCAATGTCATGCCCGAAACGTCATAGGATATAATAAACGTAAGTGTACGCGATAAGGATAAAGAGAGCTTTAAAATATGAGCGATAATCGTGAAAGTTTATTTAGTCCTTTAAATGTATTGGGGGTGTATTTTCTTTGGTACTTAAACTATTATGTTCAGTCGCCATCATATATTCTATCGGAGCGACCATGGTACAAAATATAAATATATTAGAACGTGCAGTGCAATGAAAATATAAAGGCGTGTTCAGATATTTGTGAGCACCATGATATATTTATATTATTCTATCAGGTACAGTAAAAATACGACTGAAGCGAATACTCGCTTACGCATGAAAATCATCGGAATAGCGGAATAACTGCCTCAGAGATATTTTCTCATGTGCCTTTATCGATTCGGGTCGTTTACTCCTATGTTAGTGTTCAAAAGGACGTATAATACAATAGAAGACGTGATATATCGTGCCCTTTTTGATATCAGTATGGGAGTTTAAGGTAAACTTTGAATTACGCGCCACCGATACTGGGTGTATTGTAAGCAACTGTTTGTAGCTTTGAACGTTGGAAATAGATGAATACAAAAGGTCGACCAAACTATAGCCCACAATCGTGAATAGTCACTTTTTATCATACGGAGTTCCAATAATAGTGGTGTTCCATTTAATTCCCTTAATTCAACAACGTCCAAAATACTGGTCGCGGTCTTTAACCCACTTAATGTCTTTTCTGGAACCATTATCATTAAGACTGAGAGCCAAGGAGTAGTGAGCACATGACCATACCTTGTTTCTGTACGATTTACGGGTTAAGAGATTATTCAATATCGTATTATGATTAGGGACAATGTTTCACTCTAAATTTTGTCCCAAAAAATATTGAGCCAGTCATCCACATACGAAAACAAACACGCAACGCTTAGAGCGTATATCTCTCTCAACGAAAGCCAGCGACCGAATGAATTTTAAAATGATAAATCAAACTACCGATATACCTATGTAGACAATGGCATAAGTAACAAATTAGTAAAAATTAGTCAATCACTTAACTAAAAAACCGGATGAGGGCGGGCGTTGGGAACTGTGCTTACTTATTTTATTTTATTTTATTTTACATACATGGAAAACCAACAGCTTAACACATATCTACATACAAGTTAGCAATACAGAGCCAATTACAGGTTCTCACATATAAAAGCAAACTATAACATAAAAAAAAAAACAATTGGGTATTACCTACTTAAATTACACGCGCACAGTACCTACATCATACAGTCGGTGGATACCTACAAATTTGGAACTAAAGTACCGAAAGAAACACACACAAAGTGCAGCTGCCAAAATCGTTACATGATTATTTGGCTACATCAATAAACAAATCATTACAAGGACTTAGGATAGATGCAGAACAACTAAGATAACGTATGTGAGCGATCAAGCAAAGATAAAACCTGCGCTAGGAGAATCAATCACCCATATAAGATCGTATCAATTTATTTTTTATTGTAGATATGCTATCATTAAAAATATCAAACTCTGAATCTATTAAAGCTTTATTCAAAGTCATGCCTGCCCTGCCTAGAAAGCTATTTTTCCTATACTTAGTAGAAGCCTGGTAAATACTAATGGGACGAAAGTGCCTCAATCTTCTTACGGGAGTATTAAAAGAAACTTTACTGAGCAGATCGGGACAATCAACATTGCCTTTAATAATGTTTATTAAATAAGATATGTCTGCAATTTCGCGGCGCTTAACTAATGGTATCAAGTGGTGTTTCTTGCAATGCTTTAAATAATTGGTAGAAGTATAAGGTACGTGCATTTTGTAGCACAAAAAGGGTTTAGCAGCCTTTCCGAACAAGAGGTGCCTTTCCCCACGGATGAAGTCAATATTTTAGGTGGTGTACTAGCAGGACCTAAGAATACTCCATGCTTAATATCAGCTCTAGATCTTCTTTTGTTTCAGAGTTATTCAAGATAATGTAAAATATACAGGGTGTCGTTGAAAGTGGCATATTTCGTAAACTGTTTAAGTTAGATCAACCAAACAAAATTGTGTTTGATAACAATAAAATAAACTACAAAATTCATATTTTTAACCTGCATCTTGTCCTTATTTTTCATAATAAAAAAAGGTTTCTTGTTTTTTTTTCCATATTTTTTTTTATTTCACGCGGAGGTACACCTACAAAAAAAATATGCATACATAGCCACTGATGTCCACTGTATACATAAATAAAAATATTTCCGTAAATCATCGTGCGTCATGCCAAAAAAAAATTTTTTTTCAGAAGTAGTCGTTACTGGCATACAAATAAAGTACCAGTGCAGTGTGAACATAAGTTAGTGTGTAGGTATACAATCTCTCGACACTTACCGCACAAAATATCATTGACGTAAATTGACTTATTAGTGCATTTGCTATATAAATCAGCCTCTTGTCAAGTTTGTATGCATTTTTTCTTTCCACATATATTTTTTAACGTTTTTTCACAAGACTTACACTTAATTTTTTCCATTTTCCAACAGAAAATGCAACAAATCAAATGTCGAAAACAATACTATGTGTCAAATGTTTATCTCTCTTTTATAAAGCAAATGTATTAATAAGGCCTTCGTCCAGAAATGGACATCCAATAGTAATTAAATATAGTATTTAGTCACTAAAATAATTATGTTAAAGAATGGAATGATTTAATTTAATTTAATTAATTGAAGTGTTGCAAACAGTGCTATAATTTTAATATTATTAATAATTTATTTAATTAATCTATGTAAATATGCATGTATACAAATCAATGTAACTTCTATTGGAAATAAATGGCTTGATTGATTGATTAATAAGTCAATTTACGTCAATGATATTTTGTGCGGTAAGTGTCGAGAGATTGTATACCTACACACTAACTTATGTTCATACTGCACTGGTACTTTATTTGTATGCCAGTAACGACTACTTCTGAAAAAAATTTTTTTTTGGCATGACGCACGATGATTTACGGAAATATTTTTATTTGTGTATACAGTGGACATTAGTGGCTATGTATGCATATTTTTTTTGTAGGTGTACCTCCGCGTGAAATAAAAAAAAATATGGAAAAAAAAATAAGAAACCTTTTTTTATTATGAAAAATAAGGACAAGATGCAGGTTAAAAATATGCATTTTGTAGTTTATTTTATTGTTATCAAACACAATTTTGTTTGGTTGATCTAACTTGAACAGTTTACGAAATATGCCACTTTCAACGACACCCTGTATATTTTACATTATCTTGAATAACTCTGAAACAAAAGAAGATCTAGAGCTGATATTAAGCATGGAGTATTCTTAGGTCCTGCTAGTATACCACCTAAAATATTGACCTCATCCGTGGGGAAAGGCACCTCTTGTTCGGTAAGGCTGCTAAACCCTTTGATAAATTTCTTTTGCAATCTCTCAATCCTATCAACATATATTTGATATTGAGGATTCCAAATCTGGGACGCATACTCCAGCTTGCTCCTCACGTAAGCACAATATAAGATTTTTAGGGTCTTAAGACGAGTAAAACAAGCTGAGCTACGCATGAGAAAGCCCAGAGACTTGGATGCTTTATTCACTATACTCTCGATGTGTTCACTAAAAATAATCTTAGAGTCATGAATAACACCCAAATCTTTTATGCTTGCTACCTGTTGGAGAATGCTATCTTTTAATGAATATGATGTCGGCATAGGGTTCAATTTACGAGAAAAAGATACTGTGAAACATTTAGAGGGGTTTAAGTCCAGTTTATTTTCTGTACAATAGCTGTCCAACCGGCTTAAATCTGATTGCAATGCATCCGCGTCTCCAGGCGAAACTATTTTAGTAAAAATTTTCATGTCATCTGCGAAGCTAAGTAATCTAGACGACTTATGGCACAAAATGGAACTATAGCCGTACCATGAGCTTGCGCGGCGTTATTAACGCGCATTTACTTTTTCCAGCTTGCTCGCGCCAATACACGAGTACGAGCGAAATGGATTGAAAGTAAACACGCGTCAATAACGTAGCGGCATCGCCCGCAGGACCACCCGAGCAGGCCGCATACCCACAGATGTCATCCTACCATAGAACCAACGTATCTACTCAGCGTGTCAAATGAACTTAGTGAAATTCACTGAGTTGTCCGTCTTTAATCGCAGCTTGCAGCTTTCGGCCGTCAAATTTTGTAAGTTGAAGTGAACAAAAACATTAATAATGCCTCCTTGAGTAATATTGATTGCAAGAACACA